>JBBMEG010038362.1:0-20044 GCA_037832605.1 Cyclanthera cordifolia | reverse complement strand
TATTTAAATCACATTTGATTGTATCATTATTGTGTGTGAGAAATAAAGTAAATTAATTTCTCCCCTAAGTTTCTACAGATATGATTCAATCCTTGTGGTCATAGATCGTTTGTCCAAATATGGACACTTTATTCCACTAAAATACCCATTTATCGATAGTTTATGTTGATGATATTATTGTGACAGACAATGACGAAGTAGGGATAGCTGACTTAAAGAAAAGATTAGCGATTGAGTTTCAAATAAAAGACTTAGGAGTTCTAAAATATTTTATGGGTATGGAGTTTGCTAGATCAAAAACTAGTATTATAGTAAATCAAAGGAAATACATCATAGATTTACTAAATGCGATTGGGTTACTTGGCTGGAAACCAGTGGAAACTCCTATTGAACAAAATGTGAAATTACAGGCAGTTACAAAAGAAGAAGTAACGGATAAAGAAAAGTACCAGAGACTTGTAGGTACACTCATCTATTTGTCTCATACACGTCCTGATATAGCCTTTGCTGTGAGTATGGTAAGTCAATTTATGCATGCACCGGACCCTACTTATTTTGAAGCAGTGTATAGAGTTTTGAAATACCTAAAAGGTACCCTTGGAAAATGTATATTGATCAAAAAACAGAACCATCTTAATGTTGAAGTTTATACAGATGCTGACTGGGCTGGTAGTACCATAGATAGAAGATCAACTTCAGGATACTGCTCCTTTGTTGGAGGAAATTTAGTCGCATGGCGCAGCAAGAAACAAAGTGTGGTAGCAAGAAGCAGTGCTGAAGCTGAGTTTAGGGTTTAGCCCATGGTATTTGTGAAGGTATATGGATAAAGAGACTCTTGGAAGAGCTTAAGTGTATCCATTCAACACCAACATGTATGTATTGTGATAACAAGATGGCTATTTCCATCGCTCACAATCCTGTTCTCCATGATAGGACTAAACGTATTGAAGTTGATAAACACTTTTAAATGAAAAGATTGTAGATGGAACTATATGTGTTTTCTATATGCCGACCTCAGAACAAGTAGTTGACATCTTTACCAAAGGACTACCTAAACGACAGTTCGATAAGATGGTAACCAAGTTGGCAATGGAAGATATCTTTATACCAACTTGAGGGGGAGTGTTGGTTATATTAATTTCATGTTTATCTTGTAAATATAATAAGAAATAATATCTTATTATATTATTTCTCTTTTATTATTTTTGTTTGTAAGTGAGAAATATAGAACTACTCCTTTTATTATTTTGCACATTCTTCAATGCCTTTCCTCTTTGGGTAATCAAGTTGCAACTTCCATAGAGTTTTAGGACTTATTATTGTTTTACCTTATATAATTGGCTCTTAGACCCTTTTCTAGTTTCCTCCATAACACTTTTATCGAGTAACGAACATGTTTTCATCTCTAATAAAAATTTACTTTTGTTTCTTATAAAAAAAGATTATGGAACTGTCAAACTAAACTGTGAGCCTTAATTTTAGACATTTAATAATCATTCTTATCGCTGGAAAGATGTTATACTTTTAGTCATGAAATACCCCACGTGTTTACTACTATAATTGTTGTATCAGGAAAGAGTTTTATTTAGAATGTCTTAAATTTTGTCAATATTTTTATCATGAATAGACTGAATGTTAACCCATATTTATTGTTTGGAAACTTTGAATATTCTTAGGAAGTAATTCAGCACCAAAAAGTGGAACTGATGTTCTATTAGATCTTTTGTCTATTGGAACATCACCACCGGCAGAGAGTACTGCATCTGCAACTGACATACTGTTCAATCAAGAAAAATCGCCAACCTCTCAATTGGATGGATTCCCTTCTCATTCTTCTCTTCCAGCAAGCAAAGTTTCTGCTGCTGTATCTTCTCCTACAATTGATTTGTTGGGTGGATTGGCCCCTAATGTGTCTAGCACAGGTATTAAACTTGTCATTGGTAGTTGGAATCCCTTTGGTTGATCTGAACCTTGTCAAGATTTTGATAGCTTTCTATCTCTTGTCCAGATGAAAATGTTTCAGTTTATCCATCTGTAGTTGCCTACGAGAGTGGATCTCTGAGAATAAATTTTGACTTCTCCAAGACAGCTGGGAGCCCACAAACGATATTGATTCACGCCACGTTCAACAACTTATCTCCAAATATTTATTCAAGTTTCATTTTCCAGGCAGCAGTTCCAAAGGTAAATAAGTTATATCCAATTCCAGTGAATAATCTTAATTCACCTTGCACAGCTACTTTGGTATTTAATACTAAGTTATTTCATAATTTTTTTTGCTTTTTACAAAATGGAGGTCCTCGATCCTCATATTGGGTAAAATCTGACATCCAAAGCAAAATTTTTAAGAACTATAAGTTTTCTAAGCTTTTAAACATTGGCAAAGATTTCTATATGTAGAAAGTGCAATGAAAAAATGGTTAATTGTTAAAGTTTCAGAATTTCTTCTTATTCACTTTAGGAGAAAAACGTTACATATATAGAGGAGATTATAACTACTAATCCTACAAAATAGAAACTACTAATCCTAACAAATAGGAAAAATAGTACAGAGAAATACATAATAAATAAAAATAGAAAGTTGACTAACAAATTCCCTTATTACGTGGGATTACACTGATTTTATTAGAAACTCTACTAATCAAGGCAAATTCTTCGACACTCCCCCTCAAGCTGAGGAATAGATATTATCCATTCCCAACGTGGATACTAATTCATGAATCACAGGACTGTGAAGTCCTTTTGTTAGTACATCTTCCAACTGAAGTCGTGAAGGAACATAGCTTATGCAAATTATCCCCTTTTCTAACTTTTCCTTGATAAAGTGTCGATTTATCTCAAAATGCTTTGTCCTGTCTTGTTGGATGGGATTATGAGCAATGGTGATGGCGGATTTATTGTCACAATACAACTTTATCGGTTCTTCTCTCTTAATCTGTAAGTCATAAAGGATTATCTTCAACCATAAGAGCTCACATAGTTCTTGTGCAATGGCTCGAAATTCTAATTCAGCTGATGATCGAGTCACCACATTTTGCTTTTTACTCAATGTCACTAAATTAACTCCAAGAAATGTACAATACCCAGTAGTAAATCTTCTCTCCATTGTTGATCCAACATAGTCGGCATTGGTGTAGGCTTCCAATGCTAGGGCATTGTTGTGTTTGAACAAAATCCCTTTTCCTGTAGTTCCCTTCAAGTACTGCAGGACTCTATATGCTGCCTGTAGGTGTGACTCCCGTGGATCATGCATAAATTGGCTAATTACACTCATTGAGTATGCTATGTCGGGTCGAGTGTGAGCTAGATATATAAGCCTCCCCACCAGCCTTTGATACATTTCCCTATTCACCGTAGGTTCTTCTTTCGACTCTCTCAATTTGTTGTGAGGATCTATTGGTGTTGGAGCTGGTTTACATCCGGTTTTCCTTGTCTCCATTAATAAATTTGTTACATATTTCTGTTGTGATATGAATATGCCCTGAGCCGAGTATGCCACTTCAACGTTGAGAAAATATTTTAGCCTTCCAAGTTCTTTGATCTCGAATTCTTTCATCAACTTTCTCCTAAGTTCAGTTTTCTCTTCTTCATTATTTCCAGTGATTATGATGCCATCAACATACACCAGGAGCACAGTAACTTTCCCTGATTCAGAGTGCTTGATAAAGAGGGTGTGGTCTCTTTGACTTTGCTTATACCCACAGTCCTTCATTACCTTTGTGAATCTTCCGAACCATGCTCTTGGTGATTGTTTCAGTCCATACAACGCCTTTTTCAGTCCACACACTTTATTCATCGAGCTTCCTTCAAATCCGTGGGGAATACTCTTGTAGATTTCTTCATCTAAGTCACCATGAAGAAATGCACTCTTGACATTGTACTGTGAGAGCTGGCAATTTAAGTTAGCTGCCAAAGATAATAATATTCTTATGGTAGCCCAACCCTTGGAACATACTACAGCCCCAGGTGGCGAAGAGCCGACATCGAGGTGCCAAACCTTCCCGTCGATGTGAGCTCTTGGGGAAGATCAGCCTGTTATCCCTAGAGTAACTTTTACCGTTGAGCGACGGCCCTTCCACTCGGCACCGTCGGATCACTAAGGCCGACTTTCGTCCCTGCTTGACGGGTGGGTCTTGCAGTCAAGCTCCCTTCTGCTTTTGCACTCGAGGGCCAATCTCCGTCTGGCCCGAGGAAACCTTTGCACGCGTCCGTTACCTTTTGGAAGGCCTCTTGGCAGTTGGAGCAAAGGTCTCCTTGTAATCCATACCGTAATTTTGAGTATATCCTTTAGCCACCAACCTTGCTTTATACCTTTCTAACGTTCCATCAGCCTTGTACTTTACAGTGAAAAGCCACCTGCATCCAACTATATTTTTTCCCTTTGGCATATCCACAACTTCCCACGTGTTTTCTTTTCCGGTGCATGCATTTCTTCCCTCATAGCATCACGCCATTCTCTTTTGGATAAAGCATAAAAAACATTGTTAGGTATGACAATTGAATTTAGACTCACAATGAAACTTTTGCGTGATGGGGATAATCTCTCAATAGAGGTATAGTTTGATAAAGGGTATATTGGTCGTTTTGTGCACTCTCTAGTTTGCTTTCGGATGGCTATTGGTCTGTCATCTATTGTTTCATTCATAGTGTCATGTACCTGTATCGTATCTTCATTTGGAGTCAATTTGGACATTTTGACTTGTTGTGGTTCTGGAATGGCCTTCCTCCTAGCATATACCTGAGAGAACGAAAGGGTCTGGCCATGAGGGTGGATTGGGCTCAAGGTCAGGTGACTCTATGGTGATCTCAGAACTGGTCGGCTTAGGCTCAATGGGGAGTAATGTAGTCTCGGTCTCAGGCTCAAGGTCAGGTGACTTTGTGGTGATCTCGGCACTGGTCGTCTCAGACTTAATGGGACTTTTTTTAGGTAATTCTAAAGGTTTAATCATCCAAGAACTCTCTTCAATTGCGTTCTCCCACTAAAGAGAGGGTTGCGAGAAGAAGGGTTTGTGTTCAATGGAAGATACATCAAGTGAGATGAATGTTTTTCTAGATGGTGGGCGATAGCATTTGTACCATTTTTTGGTTGAGGAATACCCTAAGAAAACACATTTTTTGGCTTTAGGATCAAATTTGTCTCTTTAATTGCTATGAACATGTACAAAGGCAATGCAGCCAAATATCCGGGGTGTAAGGCCATTTGTGGTACTAAAGTGGGGATGAAATTTGTTGAGAACAGCCATAGGATTAAGATTATTTAGAACACGAGACGGTAAACGATTAATCAAGTGAGTTGCAGTAAGAACCGCTTCTCCCCATTATTGTTTTGACATGTTTCCGTGAATGAGCAAGGCTCGGGTAGTGTTTAGAATGTGTCCATTTTTCCGCTCAGCCACTCCATTTTGTTGTGGCATAATAACAGAAGAAGAGTCATGGATAATGCCTTGAGATTGGAAGTATGGAGATAAGGTTTGATTAAAGTAATCATGACAATTGTCGGTTCTAAATGATTTTATTTTTACCCCAAATTGAGTTTGAATCAACGAGTGAAAGGTTGGAATTATGTGACTGACACCAGATATTTGTCTGAGGAGAAAGAGCCTTGTAACACGAGTGCAATCGTCAATTAATGTGAGAAACCAACGATCACCAGAAATATTTGGAACTTTAAGGGTCCCCATATATCACTATGGATTAAATGAAAAGGATTCGAACTTTTATTGTTACTAATGGGAAAAGATACATGTGTATGTTTGGCAAATTCACATGTATCACAATGAAAATCCGAAATTTTGAAACTTGAAACAAATCTGGGAACAAAATTTTTAAAACTCTAAACGAAGGATGACCCATTCGAAGGTGGTGCAACCTGATTGCATCTTTATTGAAGAGACTAAGGAAAGATACAGGCTTAGAGGTTGGCATTTGCTCAGATAATTGCAAGTAGTATAGGCCATTCATCTTTTAGCATGCCCAATCATCCTCCTCGAAACCTGGTCCTGAAATACACAACACGTTGAAGAAAAAATAACACTACAATTGTAGTCATAGGTAAGCTTTTGTATGGAAATAAGGCTGGTAGATAATTTTGGGACATAGAAGGCGTTTTTTAGCGTAAGTGTAGGAGAGATAAAATGTCTCCTATTCCTGTGACAGTAGCACTAGTCCCGTTTGCTACGATAATTTTCCTATTACTTGGGCTTGGTCTATATGACTTGAAACAATATGAATCAGGGGTTATGTGATCAGTTGCACCAGAGTCTAAAATCCAAGAGTTATCCTTACTTATTTATGAAGGATTTATACAAAAGGTGAATGATGCGTTACCTGAGATTGCCAAAGCACTGAAACTTGTGGCTTATTGAGAGAGCCCAAAAGTGTCTTCAATTTTTCAATTTCTTCATTATTGAGCCCACCATTGTCCTTGATTGAAGGTGGTTTCTGTTCAAGCTTGGACTCCTCTGCAGTGAAGGTACGTGCCTTTGACACGTCTCCTGTGTTGCCCCAACTTCGATTCTGTAAGCCTCAACGATTTCCCCACTCACGGCTAAGAGGTTTTTCGTTCAGTTTCCAACATTGCTCCGCTGTATGTCGAGGCTTCTTGCAGTGGGTACACCATAAATTCTCTGTTGTTCTTCCATTGACTGTCACATCTGTTTTTTATTTCTTTCTCCACAACGAAGGCCGATGCATCTCCACTGGGTTGTTTGTCAAGCATAAGGCTCCGCCTACTTTCCTCTACTCAGATTAGGGAGATTGTTTCTTCTAGGGACGACATTGCTTCCTTTCCAATGATCTTTACTCTAACTTGATCGAATTCATTATTGAGACCTGCCAAAAAATCATAAACACGATTTGCTTCAATAAATTTCTTTAAAATGACAGCATCCTCCGTGCACTTCATCTCAAAAACTCGGTAGTAATGTAGTTCCTGCCACAATGTTTGTACGGCATTAGCATATTCGATGACAGTTTTCCCTTGTTGCTTCATGGCTCCAGTCATGGTCTTCATCTCGTAAATTTGGGCAGCATCTCGAGTCTTAGAGTAAGTGCGATGGATGAAATCACATATGGCATGGGCACTCGGTAAGAACATACATGTATCGCTGATGAAGAGCTCCATCGAATGCCATAGCCAAGACATTATCATTGAGTCTTCCTCATCCCATGTAGTAAATCGTGGATCCGTCGTTGCTGGTCCTGGTCCAACAAGGTGTTAAAGCTTTCCTTTCCCTTTAAGGTACGTCCGAACAACTTGAGACCATTTAAGGAAATGTTTTTTGTTGAGTCGGTATGACAATCGGATGTGTTGAGAGTCGCCTGTTTTCGGGGCTGCGGGATGTTCCTCGGCTGGTGAGGTGAAAGTGGGCGCTTCTGACATGGTGATGTTGGAATAAAAATTGGGTAAAATTTAGAGTTTTGATCGGCAGCTATGAAGGCCTAACCGAGTGAAGAGAAGAAGAAGAAAAAGAGGTTAAAAAGTTATCCCAGAACAGGATTGCTCTGATACCATGTTGAAAGTTTCAGAATTTCTTCTTATTCACTTTAGGAGAAAAACGTTATATATATACAGGAGATTATGCTAACTACTAATCCTAGAAAATAAGAAAATAATACAGGGAAATACATAATAAACAAAAATAGAAAGTTGACTAACAAATTCTCTTATTATGTGGGATGACACTGATTTTATTAAAAACTCCACTAATCAAGACAAATTCTTCGACATTAACAAATATGCTTATTTTCAAAAACAGAAAAAATGGTGCCATGAAATTGACTCTAAGTTCTCCTTTTATCTTCCTTTTTCATTTTTTTATTTTAAAAAACAAAATAAGATTCAAGTGGTAGGTTGTAATCATTTTGTCTTATTGGCTTGTAGTTCTTAGAAGGTGTTAAGATGATAGAACCAAGCTCTATCAAGGGTCCCTTCACTCACTAAGAGTCAATATGAATATACTTGTTGTATTGATTTAGGGGAAAGGGTACAACATATATAGCCCTTAGAGGACTGACTAACTAACTAACCCCCAATTATAACTACCTAACAAGTAACTAACCAAATGACCCTAATAAGAGGATCCTATCAATTACCCGGCCCCCAAAATGTCACCTTGTCCTCAAGGTGTTTACAATGTTAATCTATCAAAAATCAAAATTGGGATACAATCGGATATTGCAAAAATCAAATGTAGGCATTCTTGAGCCGAATATTACAAAATGGACACCCGTTGAGTCGAATCAACCAAATACGGGTCTCATCAGCCAGTGGGTTAGCAATTCGAGTCAGAATCAGGCGACGAGCCGGTTTTGGGTCGAATTTGAGTTGGTGGGTCAGATCTGGGTGGGGCAGGTCAGATTTGTATGGGGCGGGTCAAATCTCAGTCGAGTTTACTTTGGGTCCTGTGGCACGGGTTGGGTTCGGACCGCGAGTCGGATCTTGGTTGAATTTTGGATCGGGAAGAAACGGATCGCTTTTTTTTGTGAGCTTTCTTAAATTGATTTGAGATTTTTTTTTATTTAACGCTTTCCTTCTTCTCTGTACGAAATCACGATCCATCGATCGACAAAAATAACAAATTGATCGATTTTATAGCAACCAAATCGATCGACAACTCCATCTTTCTTCTCCATGCAAACTCGCGATTTTGGGGTGAGTGAATGTCGTGTAGTTCTTGTCTTCTTTCCCAAGCGTTTTTGCGAATTTAGGGTTTCGATCTTCCCCTTCCAATTCATCGCAGCCATCGATTATTCGTCCTTGGAACCCGGTGCAGCCGCAACCCGCTGTCGACAAAACTTCGCTCTCTGGCCACCGCCGCATCCGACATTGACGGCTTCTGTTTTTGGTCTCTGTCTCAAGCGCTGCCGAAGGGCCTCCGTTTCCCGCCGCCACGACGAATTCGCTTCAGACCGCCCCTGCTGAAGCACCTGCTCTTGGCTGTCGCTCTTTGTTCCCGACTTCTGCCGCCTACGAGCCCACTCCCGACTGCCGCCAAAAGTTGACTTCTTTTTTTTTTGAACTTTAAGATTTTTGGCTTTCTTTCTCCTAAAACAACCCCTTGCCCGATTGTTGTGTTTGTTTTCATCCACGCCCATTTCTGTCATCCATCGGCTCGTTGTTTGTCTCGATCTCTCGCCGATTGAACCAAATACGATTTTCGAGTTATTTTTTTCTTTGGCCGAGTAGTTGGATGTCGACTCTTTCCTTTCTTCTTCTTCTACCCGTTCTTTTCTTTCTCGTTTCTTGGCCGCAATCGTCGTCGCCGACGCTTTGTAATGCGTTTTTCAGCAACAAGATCCCTCTCTTCTCTATTTCTTAGCCATAACAACTTTTCAACTTCAACAACCTTCTTTATTTTTTAGTTCTTTTGTTATATGACAGCTGCACACTCTTCCCTCTGTTTCTTGAGTTCCTTTTCTTTCTTCTTCGATGGTTTGCCTCCATTCCATTTGAAGTAACTCGATAAGCGAATTGATTCTTTGCCATGCTTCATCCTAATCTATCCACATGGCCCGAACAGATAGATAACGACTCTGATACCAATTGATAGAACCAAGCTCTATCAAGGGTCCCTTCATTCACTAAGAGTCAATATGAATATACTTGTTGTATTGGTTTAGGAGAAGGGTACAAGATATATAGTCCTTAGAGGACTAACTAATTAACCTCCAATTATAACAACCTAACAAGTAACTAATCAAATGACCCTAATAAGAGGATCCTATCATAATTAGAAGAATCTCGCTCCGAATGGCTCATAACTATATTTTATAGGTTTGGATGTCTAGCAATTATATTTTGAGCAAAACTTGCCAACTTCCGGAGAGGTATCAGGGTTTAGGCACCTCTGAGAAGTTCTTATATTTTGCCTCTTATCTTGGATGTCTTGTCATATGTCACATCACATCAACATACACGAGTTAGAAATTTCAAATTAGTAGGGTCATGGGTAGTTTAGCATGGGATAATAGGCGCATATTTGATAGCTTTTTTAATTTTTCTAACAAATATTTCTGCCATTTGTTTGGGTATTTCAAACAGTTTCTTCAACTGCATTTAGATCCAGCTAGTGATAGTACTCTGCCTGAAAGTGGTCATGGGACTATCACACAAACGATGAGAGTGACTAATAGCCAATATGGAAAGGTATCGGTCTTCTGAAACCTCTAAAATTCAGTTCTGCACATTTCTAATAATTTGTAGTGTTGCATTGCTGTTCAATGATTTTCTCTGCATCTGTTTATTTATTTTATACTAATAATCTTTAGTAAAACCTTTTCGTTTGTTTTTTTCTGGAGGAAGCCGATGAATATCAAAAAAAATTAAATTTAGTATTGATTTGTTGAAGACCCCACCTCAAAACCTCCTAACATTATATAAGATAGGTAGGCTACTCCTCTCCTCACGAATTGGTTTTGAGAGAGATGCTCAAATTATCTAATATGATATTAGAACTCATTAAACCAAAATGAGTACTCGGTCTGATAAAATGAAATTAAAATCTGATTCATGATTGGTGAAATCCAAAAGAGCTAGGTGTCACCATCTCGTGAAGGCGTGTTAAAGATCTCGCATTATCTAATATGATATTATAGTTCATTTAACTTAAACAGATATTTGTCATTCGATCCAATAAAAATAAATTTGGGATCAAATTCAAAATTGAGTCTAAAAGTGACACCACCTTCAAGGACTTGTTGAGGATTCTATTGGAAAGCAAGGAGAATTCTTAATAATTTCGACAACACGATGGACGATGAGCTCTTCTTCAACGGAAAATTTCTGCCCACTCTCAGAGACGAGCTTCTTCTTGACGATGATGAATTGTCGCCCTCCGTCGTGCCGCCGAAAGGCCCATCGGAATGGAAAGAATTTTTGAGTCCTAAGAGATCGGTTGATGGGCGCTGCACTGCCACCAACAGCCAAGAGAAAATTCCCAAGTTAGCCCCCGATGATAAGCTCCTAATTCCTGCCTCATATAATAGATCTGTGTTTTTTTTATGTTTGTCTTCTAAGAAATTGTCTAATATATGGTAGGTGGTTACTCTCCTCATTACCCATTGATTTTGAGATAGATTTCTACGCTAAATAATATGATTTATACTCTGACACAGTTATGATATTAGAATAACCGTTAAGATTTTTGTACTCTCCTATATCATTTCTTACCCAAAAAATTGATGCTTGCTCACGCTCTCCCTCTACTGGATAATTTAGAACATTCTTATTTTCAGAAACATCTTGTGATGCGTCTAAGGATATCGTACAAGGTGGATGGCAAAGATATTTTGGAGGAGGCTCAAGTCAATAATTTGCCTCGTAACTTATGATATCGAACGGCCCTGAAAGTGTAAAAATGGTGATAAACTCGCCCTATTATTGAGTCTTCATTTTGTTTTTTCTTTTCTTCATTTTTGAATTTATGAATCTGAACAGTCAATTTGCAGTGCATTGAAACGCTCTGATTTGCCTTACCTGAGATTTCAAATCCAAAGACATCACTCTTTCTCTCGTTTCTGATTCACTTCTCAGAGCGGTTTTGTACATTATTCCAACTTGATGTTCATAAAAGTTTTGCCTTGCATGAACCCTAAGCATGACAGAAATTGAAACTTCGTTCTGAAAAACATTGGATAAAAGAAAAAGAAATTTTTGTTTGCCTTCATGAAGAGGTGGGGGAAGCTCAAGTCTTACATTAAGGATTGGAGGTACTGTTCTTGCCACTTGTTTTTTTTTTACTGTGTAGGATTATGGTTTCCAACCCAGTCATCAAGGTAAATCATGCCAACATTATAAAGAAGGGAATTCAATTCGAATTGCTTAGCATTGTTCTTCTTTTCTTATTGAAATATAAGTTCATAATATTTTATTTTCCTTTTCATGCTTGCCTTGCCTCTTTAAGCTTTTAGGAAATATGGCCCTATGGGTGAGGCCGCGAGGACTATACAATAATATAATGTAATTCTCGAGTTACTCTACTTCTGGACCTTTTTTCTTCTCTCTTTTTTCCCTAGTTCTTTAATATCACTGGAGTTTTTGTTTCGAATTTTTGTTCATTAATTTAGAAATATCTCTGCACCAAATTTTTTTTTTCTTTTTTTGGTAGAGTATTGCAATCAGGCTATGATTTATGATATTATAATATTGATGTCCAATTCTCCACTGAGGTAGTTCTCCGAATGCATTTATATTTGAGAAAAACTTACCTCTTTATGATTAAGGAGGAAAGCTCTCTTTAAAAATGACGTGATATTATTTGATGTCATAATTTTTTTTTTTTTTTTTTTTTTGTTAGTGTATGTCTTTAAGAATGACTTGTTTCCTTAATGATAGAGGCTAGTTTTCTGTTGATATTTTATTAGCAGGTAAAATCTTGATCACTGAATCTACCGATAGATATTTATTTGTTTACAAATTTGTAACTCTTCTTTATTATTATTTGTATTTTGGTTTGCCTTTCTTATCCATTATTTAAGGGCTATACTTACCTGCCGTCAACTTCACTTTATTTTTAGCCTCAAGTACGTGTCAACTTTCAACATTCTTACTTTAATAAGTTGGTGCCATCTCTTGTTAAAAGAAAAAAAAAAAAAAGTGTTTATCTATAATTTTCTTTTGCGCATTTTTACCGATTCGTCTATTTGAATTTTAAAATTTTTTTATAAAATATTTCTTAGGTAGGTACTTATTAAATCTCCAAAATCTTCTTTAATTATTAATTATTAATATTTTTGAAATCCTCGTTAATTATATTAGGCTAATCTATGATAATAATATTTTTATGAATGCTATAATATTGGTTTTTAGTTTAGAGATTTAAATCATTGTTTTATTGGTCAATTGTCACAAAATGTCAAATCAACTATAATTTTGTTGGTTTTAGAGATAAAATCACTCAACATATTCAATGGAAGATCTCGTCATTCATATTTATGAATTCATAATCTTCTCTTATTTACTTTGTTTGTTTTCCTAGGTTACACGTGACATAATTTCTATTGAAGCCCAAAAATGAATTGATTTTATTGATGTAGAATGAATCATACATGCTTATTTTGATTATTTGAAAACGAATCGATCTCATCAAAAGTTAGTGGAATTTATTAAAAGAATACCATACATCAACCAAAATCAATTGCATCTAATAGGGCGTTTATAACCCACAAGAGAATTGTTTGCAAAATCACGGAAATGGTTGGTTGCACAACAGTTTCATTGTTAATATTATTAATGTTTAACACCAAGAGTCCGATCTTAAAAATCAGTATTTTACTCAATTTATTTGAGAACAGTGTAACCTCTATGTAGAGTTTAAAAATAAATTATTAGTAAAACTTTTACCAAATGAATTACAAAAAATTCAAATTTTGTAAAGAGGAATAAGTGGGCTTATAGAAGAAAAAGGCTATGAATATTCCAAAAAAAGCAACAAAGATGTTATTTGTATGAAGTTTTGTTGGTTGGTTAATTGGTCATATTTTATTCATGAAATGGGTTGGATTGATATTAGTCTGGACAGCAAAATAATTCTATTAGATATGATGTACTTATTAAATCTAATAAGTACCTTGTGTCAGAATTGAGAAATTTGATGGCTCGAATCTTTGGTGATCCCTCTCTTTAATTTGTACTAAAAAACAAAATCAGAAGTCTAATGATATCTTGTATAATTAAATAATAATGATGTCGTAGGTTTGAATATTTTTCAATATTACTAAATTAAAAAAGAAAAAAAAAAAAGAAAAAAAAAGAAGAAGCAAATTGAGACAATGGTTTTCAATAATTTCCTAATCTTTGTTCCTGGACCAACACATAAGATGGAGTCTTTCCTAACAACTTAAATATGGCAAAATCGACTAACATTTCGACGATAGTCTCTTCTTTAGTTGTTAAGAAATTTGATTTCCCAGCAAGAAATCCATGGGGTTAAGACCCATCTGCCAGTGCTCTGGCTTTTTCTTTTTTTTTTTTTTTTTTTTTTTTTTTTTTTTTTTTTTTTTTTTTTACTTTTAACCCCATATATAAAGATTCACTATTATCAATATTTTTTTCAAATTTTCTATTGAGTCTTCTTGTATTATACATTTACTTTTGAAAAATAAAATATTGGATTGGGAATTTATGCAAAATTTTCAATTATTTGCTGGAGATTTATTTTAATTCTTCCTATTTTTCTGTTATTTTTATTTTAAAACAACTATCTTTTGATATTATCTGCTCAATTTTTGTTCTTTTGTTATTATTATAATCATAAATATCATAGTATCCAATATCAACAACATTTGTATATAAATTTAAAATGATTAAAAAATAATATTACTAAGTTCATTAAAATAATATCACAAATTTGTTCAACCAAACTTTTAGTTTAGATTTTTTTTTAGATTACAATAATTGAGGTGAGTTGAGAATGGTCACTGCTAACCGCTTTTGGTCCCAAATCTTTGGGTTGCTTTTTCCAATAAACGTTGGTTACATTTCTTTATGTTATTTGTACCAGTAACTGGTTTATGGATGAGTGCTCTTGGAGTAGTTGGTCTGGCCCTGAACCTACGTGCCTATGACTTCGTTTCTCAGGAAATACGTGCAGCGGAAGATCCCGAATTAGATTCTGTTAATTTCTATTTATAATTTGAGTTTCAAAATAACTTGTCATAACTTTGAACTATAACAATTTGAAATGATTTGTTTAGTTAATCAAGAATAAACAAAAATCATTTTCAAATAGCCGTATGCCAACTATTTTTATCGTAGTGTCATTAATTATGATAATTTTTTTATATAATTACATTTATTAAGAAACTCTTCTTAATTTTTTTTTTATAATAAATTTTGTTTTAAAAAAATATGGAGAATTATTTAAATTCATAGAAGAGAGAAAGAATCATTTAAAAAAAAATGCATGTAAAATGATAAGTGGAAAATTCAGATTAACTTAATTTTTATACAAACACGGTTTAACTTAATACTCAACTTAACTTAATCGATCCTGCAACAAACAATAGTCAGCTTACCAAACACATACTAACTTAATATCTGAGATTAACTTAACTTAAATAATTTAACACCGATTTACTTAACTTAACTCCTCACCAAATACACCTTTAGTGGGGTTGAAACTTTATGGAGACAATTTAAGTAAATACAACCTTAAATTTAAAAAATCAAATAATTATGAAAGGGGACCTAAATAATTACATCTACGTACTAAATTCGCCTATGATTTACGAATAACATAAACTATTTTTTAAGTTTTATCAAATCGTAGTAACTATATTCTATTTTTTTCAAACTATATGAACTAAATTATATATTTCTCCAAACTATAGGGACTAAATTCTATATTTCTCTAAATCATAGGGACTAAAGTCTAAATTCTTAAATTACAGGGACTAAACACCAACTTTCTTTAAACCATATGAACCAAATATATAATTTACCCAAAAAACTAAAATCCATGATATGGATGGAGAAGTTGGGTGCTAGTGACCTGATCATCTTGATCATGAACTTCAACTTTTGCAAGTTTTTCCATTGCCAAAAGCTCCAAAGTTTTATGAGCTGAAGTTTCTGATTGATGTACTGATTCACTTTGTGGTGGCACCACCACTGATGGTAGCTTTGCCAAAAGTGCTTCTAAACTGCTCATTGATGGTGTAATTCTTAGTTGTTGGTTGAAATTTGTGTGTAGTAATAGCTCGTTTCGACCGGGGAAGCCGTTCGTTTGGAACCATCTCATCTCTGGGCTCTCGTACGCTGCTGCCGAGGGTGCGGTTGTATCGGTGAATGGTGGAACTGATGAGCATAGAGGATGAGGGAGTAGAACCCCAGGGATGCTTTCTATGTAGCAGAATTTCTTTCTTAATTGTACTATGAAGCTTAAGTCTTCTGCTACCTGCCAACATCAATTGATTCACTAAATTATTAGTTAATTATATATGTTTTAGCCTCTAATATTTTTATTAAGAATATAATTAATTGTGTATTAGGGTAAAATTTTGGAATTTATTGAAAATATGAATTAATCGATGGGCATAGTGAGACCTTATGAACAGCTCCCAATTGGATGACACCTTCTTCGACTGCTATCAAAGCTATGGTCTGAAAAAAAAAGTAATATAATTTCATCTATTTTATAATCCCTACATCAAGTTAGAAAATGGAAACAATGATCAGATAAAATAGAGAAGGAATAATAAAGAAAAAATAAATAAATTTACATGATTTATTAACAACGCATATCTGAAGCAGATGAAAAAATAATTTTATTAAGAAAAAAAAAACGATATCTAATCAAAGAGGGACAAAATTTTTATGAGATATACAAGCTTATAAAATCTTATTATAACGAACGATTGCATTAGATGAAAGCTCAAATACGAAAAATATAAAATCAACTGCTAAGTGTATAATATATAGTACTTAAATTTTCGATAAGGTTACGATTTTATATGATATATGATACATAATACTTGAGTTTTATTTATTTATTTATTATTATTATTTTTATTTTATTTTTATTTTTTGAAGAGGCCAACATTAAGAGTGAGAATGAAATGTGGGTTCAAAAGAAGAATTAATCTTCCAAATTAAAAAGGAAGATTAATTAGAACTAATTGAGTGTAAATTAATCTTCCTATATTATATGATCGCATACCTTTATGCCTGACTGAAACTGAGCTTCCCAAGTCCTAGGATGCTTCCAAAAAAAAAAAAAAAAATCAAAAAAGAAGTAGAAAATAACAACCTATACACTAACTTAATTATTATTTTTTTCTTGTAAATATAGGTTAATATTAATGATGGTTGTCACATAATTTTTTATAATATTGATATTACTGAATAATTATTAAAACGTATTAATACTTATCAATCTAAATATTTTAGAATTTGTTAATATTCGTAATAATTTGATAAGAATGGTTCATAATAACAATTTCTCAGCAAAAGAGAGTTAAACAATTAAAATAAATGCCATAATAAGAACAGAAACTCATCGACATTTACGTATACTCAATGATTATAAGGTCACGAGTTCGAATCTCATCTCTAATTGTTTATAAAATCTCCATAAACCATCGTAACAAACCTCCGTTTAATAATTGCTTACAGAATCAGTGGAATTGTGCGAAGTTGGTACAAATTTGAAGCCTTGATTATCGTTGGCTTCTTTATAAATCCATTTATGACTTCGATCTGCAGCTACTTTCCCTATCAATCTGCTACCAAAATTAATTCCCCACCAAATTAATCTAAAATTTCATTTTTAAACATTTAATTTAAAATTACTCTTCTCCATAATTGTAGATCTCGTGCGACATCTTGAAGAAAAGCTCCGGCTGCAGACCCCGACGACATGTCGGTAATCCATTGATCATCACCACCGATGGCCCCAAATATTCACCTCTGCCGCCGCCGCCGCCGTCCATCTCGTCGGAGCATGACGATGCTTCAAAATTGCAAAACCCATCTTCCCAAACAAGAATCCTATACACACAGATACACACACAAACACTCAGTAATTTAAATTTAAATTTCGACCCAATAATTTCTCTCGAATACCCATTGAAAATTAATAATAAATAATAATACCAATTTCTCCAATTTCCTCTTGTTCGATCAAATGCACCTTGATTTTCCCATCTGTAGAACCAAAAAAAGATTTTTTTTTTTTTTAAGTTGAAAATTAATGGAGAAAAATGCAATAAAAAGTACAACTTTGGAGGTGGGTAATTTCGAGGGAGAATCCGCCAGAAAACAGCATAAACCCAATGAGAGGTATGATGAATACACAAGCTTCTAAGAGTGTGTTGAAGAAGATGAGTCGTGGCTAACAAATTAAGCCGTTGTTCCATCCACAAAGAACAATCAGAAAAAAAAATTAAAAAAAAAAAAAACTTTACGACAGTGGCAGTGTGTGTTTAATTTTCTTCATAAAGTATTAGAGAGAAAGAGAGGAGAGAATATAAAGACTTTGAGCAACGGTCCCAACAAAGGAAAATATGCTTAATAAAAGGGTCCTACGGTTTCATTACATTATGTATCATCAGTTCATACATTTACTATATAGTTTTTATCAAAAGATTTAATTATAATGTTGGGGAGGGTATGAGATGAGATCTTCTCTATTGTTTGATTATAGCAAGAGAAGCAAACACATTGGATCATTTAAATAATTTACCAACATTGTGTTATCTACATCCATAGATAGAACAATTTAAGAACAAAAATGTTGATTAAAGACAGGTTAAAATTTTACGAGAGTTTATATAGCGCATTTTCATAAAATTCTATTACAATAAATGCCTAACTACAAGACCAAATACGAAAATATAAATCCACTAATAATTTCCTCTAGATTTCAGAGGTGATGCCTTTGAGCTGTCATTGTGGCTTTGCTCTTAGATTCCAACTTGTTAATTGTTAGATGGCTGGCCTTATATCAATAGAGTAGTTGTCTCTTCCTTATATACCCAAGCTCTTTCCCCCAACTTAGCGATGTGAGACTTTGTTTGCATGCAATATTGCAACAATCCTCCCTCAAACAAAGTACACCTAAACCAGTCCTCTTTGTTCTCATGCAATATGCTAACATTAACTAACTCCCGAGACCCTTGTTTGCTAATTTGTAGAACATCAAAATTCAAGATATATATCAATTACACCAAACTTACCTTTATAATATAATTAAGGAATAATATAAATAGAGAGGATTAGTACAAAGTTGGGTAGGCTACACCTTATCATTGTAAGGTATGTACTCATTCTTTCATTGCTTCTTGAACTTTTCACAACTTTTTTTTTCTTTCTCCTATTCATCTCTTATTGTATGGAATAATACTTTTTTTCTGACTCAATAGTTATCTATCTATCATTATGTTTTTGATAATTAGTAAGGAATAATGAGGAAAAGGGTGAGGGAATTTTTTTTTTTCTTTCTAAAGTGGTGAATAGCTAGCTTTCAAAAATTTAATGAATGTACATTAGCAATGAGTGGGTAAGTATTGTTTTTATTTTATATATACATATGTTGGATCTTAGGTATTAATTAAGAAATTGGGATTTTAAATGAATGTAATGCTCCACTTTTCTTCATGACTTATTGTTGGTGTTTTGAGTCTAACCTTCTTTAAATTGTCCCATTTTTTCTTAATTGGAGAACTTCTATTTATAATTTGATGTATGCATATGCCATATATACTTGTTCAATGAAATTCATTAACTCCCTTGTTATGAAAACAAAAGGGTCTTTTTTTTGTGTGGGGTTTAGTAATTATCTGAGGTATTAAATGAATGTGTGACTAATCTTACAAAAGTATACACTTTACGTCTTAGTTTTGAAGATGTAACATCCCAAAATTATTATATGGGACACTTTGTCAAGGGTTGCCCCTTCTTATATTACATAAATAATGCTTGGAATTCCCTCTAGTCTAATATACTTTAGTATAAATCTCAAAAAAAAAAATAAAAAAAAAATATATATATATATATAAAAGCTTGTATTTCTCAAAATGTCTGCTTAAGATATTAACTTTCGTTTACAAAAGTAAGTGAATTCTTATTAAATTTCATAAATAAAAACAAATATTTGGAAGTTATTTTTTTTAGTATTCAAATTTTCATTTGATCTTCAAAAACAAAAATAAGATTGAGATATGAAAACTATCATGTACACTGCTCATAGCACCAGTAGACTTAAATTTCAAAAGTCAAAAAGAAAAAAAATTAAATGATAATCAAACATGACTTTAATTCTTTAAATTTATTATAATTGGATGGACATAAACAACTATTAGTTTGTATTTAATAATTAATAATCACTTTTAACGATTCATCAAAATTTTTATCAAAATATTCCATCAAATTAAACATGAAATATATTACTCAATCATTAATAATATCAATAGTTGGACAAATAAATTTAAAAAGCATTTGGGTAAAAGATTTATAAATAAAAGTAACGGATGGTGTAAAATGTTGAAATATCATCTCAGCCGTTTGTTCATCCTTATCTCTTCCATTAAAGTAGTGAAAAAAACT
>JBBMEG010038341.1:0-20048 GCA_037832605.1 Cyclanthera cordifolia | reverse complement strand
CGTAAGAGGATCACCAATAGAATCCCAAGAAGGAGTCTTGGGGGTGGAGTAGGGATTTTCCGAACCACTTTAAAAACATTGGTGTCTCTCTTTCTCTTAACTTTTATATTCTGCTACTTTATTATTGCATCTCATATTTACTTTATTGAGTGTTTTTAGTTAACAAAGTTTAGATCATAAAATATTTTTAAATAACTAAAAAGTTAGCAAACACTATTCACCGTTTCTAGTGTCGCCTTTCGATCCTACATGGTGGTGGAGAATTTGACATCATGCATCCCCTTATATTTCATTTTTGGCCACTTTTGATATGACAGACTTGCATATCTTTTTGGCGAGGAGACATACGGGAACGTGGAGAGTTCATCTGGTGTCCGATCGACACCAAATTTGGCGAGCTTACATATTTCATATAAACGAACTTAACTCCAGAGTTTGGTCTCGAAACTCGTACCAGAGGCATGAATTTCGAGGTAGTCACCAGGGGCCTGACATCATCCCCACTTAATTAGTCATCGTCCTCGATGACTTACTGGAGGCTCCACTTAGCCTCGGCCCTCGACGGCCTGGCGGGTGTCTTTGCTTCGATATCTTTCCTGGTTTTGCACTGGTGGGGTCACAATATACTACCATCAAACGTATGGTCGTGACACGCGTCACGCGCGACATTAAATGTATTTGGTGACAGATTTTTCCTGGCGTGCAACACCAAAGGTCTTTGTTGACGATTTTTGCCCGTCACCTATTCTATTTGGTGACGGGAGCCCGACACCAATTAGCTAGTCACCAAATCCGCGTTTTTTTTTTGTTTCTCCCCCTCCCCTAAACACTCATATTCTTTTTCATTATCCCGCTTTTTTTTTTACATATACCTCATTTCCAAACCCTTGGCTTCGGCTTCGGCTTCATCCTCCGCTCTCTTTATCTGAAAATTTTCTTTGCTTCTACTTTTTTTTCAGCTGTCACACCCTAATTCTAGTGGCTGAATAAGTGATCCAAGAAATCAATAATAAAATTGAAAGACGAAGTAAACAAAATGAATGTTTACTCTCGGTGAATGTTAATAAGGGTGTAGAAGGAATCAACAATCAAGGTTTCGAAGGTGTGTTAGAAGCTTCGGGAGAGGTGCGAAGACAGAGTTTCCTTCTTTCTTTCTTCTATTACAGGTGCAAAGGATGAGGTTGTATAGGAGAAGGAGGAGGAAACGAGACCGTTAAGGGGAGGAGAGGGATAGAATATGGAATAAGGAGTACTTTACTATTAAGGAGAGGATCGGAGTGCAGCTACAAATAACAGTGAAAGAGGTTCCGAACCGATATGGATCGTAGTGCTGCAACTCGACCTATTGGTTCCTAGCTTTGCTGCAAATGTTCACATTGGAAGTACTTTGACATCTAAATTTTCAATTCAAAGGGTATGGACACTAACAAAATTGGATACAAGCTTAAGACAAAAAAGAAAAAGAAGTCGAATTTTGAATATTAGGGAATGGTGTTTTTAGTTTCAATTGTGATTTTGTGAAGTTTTGACCTAAATGATTTTTTTTTTTTTTTTCAATTCAAGAATTAATTGTTTCTTGTTCTTGGGTTTTGTTTCAATTCCTTTCTTTATTTTTATTTATTGTTCTTTCATTACATGTTGCTAAATTTCAATTTTTGATTCAATGTAGGTTAAATTTCAATTGTAGTTTCGTGAGGTTTTTGACTAAATAGATTTCATTTCATTTCAATTCAAGAATTAATTGTTTCGTGTGACTTAGATTATCATCAATTGATTCATGCTACATTTTGTGATATGTATAGGTGTATTATACTATAGCAAAGGGTTGACTTGTCCAAATTATACAGCTTGCATAATAAACTTTAAGAGAACAATTAAACAAAATTAATTGATTTGCAGCTAGTTAATTTTTTGTTTAGTCTTTCTCATTGATTTAAAGGTTATCGTTTAATTAGGTATGGAACGTTATTGTGCACAATCAATTTTACAAAAAGTTTAAGTTTGATGCTGGGTGGTGGTCTATGAAGAATAATTACTTATTCTCGCTTTTTGCAATAGGTAGACTAATTTCTTGAACGTGATATATTTATTATCATATTTTTAGCCGATGATCAAAGAATTGCAATTTTGTTAAAATCGAATCATTGAATTAGACTTTCTTTGTATAATTGTTTGTTTTATTAAATTTTACTATTTATTTAGAATTTTGTTAAAACACCAAAACTCCTTTTTTATTTTTTATTTTTTAACATTGAGAAATTAATTCATAATTCGTTTGAGATTCGACCTGGTTCCATTATTTCTACAAGTTAATTTAGAAATCAGTAATTTATTTCGTCGAGTTTCGACAACCCAACCAACGTCAACGCTCTTAATGTTGTTGGTTAAAGAGAATACAATCGATGATGTTAAAAACCGTCGGCTCTAGAGTTGTATCTGAATTTTAAAAGTGTGAACCTTGTGGAGTATTATGGAATTTATATGAACTTCAAGTTGTTTTGAATTTTGTATAAAGTTATTAGGGATGTTGTAACCTTAACAAATTTAGATGAAATGAAGCTAAGTTTGGTTATTAGAGCATCATATGGTTGATGATGCGCATGTTTTTATTATTGAAAACATTTTAGAATAGGTTAAGGGTGATTTTAATTAAAAAAAAAAAAAAAAAGGAATTGCAGACAACTTCAACTGTCACCTCATACGACATTGGTGAAGCCGTCGGCTAATAAAGAATTGTTGACACACTATCGACTATTGTCATCAGCGTTGGTACCTTTAAACGACAACAAAATGCTATTGAAAAATCTTGAATATTTTGCAGACGACTAAGGTTGATTTTGCGGACGACTAACTTTTACCGTCGAGAAATCCTTGCTTGACGGACTTTTTTCTGATGCTCTATTTGCCGTTGGAAGCGCTTTTCCCGACATTTTTTTGGCATTTTTCGACGTTTTTTGCCATCGAAATCTATAGACATTTTTGTAGTGATACTTGATATTTATGATTAATACAAGATGGTATGCCAAACAAAACAAATGTCATACCATGGAAAAAGAAACAGAACAAACATGGTGTAACCCTTTCAATGTTTACCTTAATCGCACTTTCTCTCTACCTACCACTCTCTTCATCAACATGGAGAGAATCTCTAATACGTACAGTCTTGATGCTTCTGATGTTGTTGTCACCTTTAACTGGTAATTATTTTTAAATTTTTTAACAAAAAAATATCATTTTTATTTTCTATGTTTGTGTTTTATTTGTGATCTATGCTAAAATCCTTCGAGTTTTTTTTTTTAAATGCATGGTGTTTCTCTTGTATAGATCTACGATATATTATCATAACTCGGCGAGTAAGTCAGCCAAACATAAATCGTAGAGCGGGTGGTACAACAGGACAACCTCTATCACGGGTCTCGTGAAAAAGTTTTCGAAAGAGAGAAAAAGAACGTTTTAAAATACGTTTTGTCTTTGAATGTTATATGACAACATGCAACAAATGACACAACAACTAGCTTGCATTTATCATATAATAGCTTAGTAGAAGGGAAGCTTCAAGAGTCATACCCCTTATAGTACACCTGGGCTCGTCCTGGAGGACCTCACCATGGTACGGCCCAGGTCCATGTGTATCGCACACCCGATTAACTCATGTCAGTGATAGGCTTCCACCCTTATCATGGTCATCGGTTTATCGTGTGCCTAAAACTAGGCTATCATGGGGGTGACTTTGGCCCCTCCCAGCCTCTAGATGATGACAAGCCTAAACATAATACTAGATTGAAACTCAGTCCCACTACATGTTCAACCTATCGTGACAGGAAAAACACATAAAAATACTACATGCAATAACCTAGTATGGTACATACAACATGATAATAATATACATACAAGGCCTAAACAGTATGCAGTGGGTCAAAACATCAAGCGATAAATTCAGTACAAGTCATCATAACACATGGGTTCATAATATCACAACACAAATCATGATACGATAATCCTATCCACTAATATGCTTTTCAAGTCATCAATATCATGAAAAATTACATTCATCATACATATCAAGCGAATTAAGCGATCAATCATTCAGTATGAGAACCACACAACTCCTAAAGGAAAGTCCTTACTTGATTAATTGATATGACCTTCAGGTTCCAAAAGATATTCGCTCCTAAACATGATTACCTAATTTACACACAACCGGTCAATTCAATAAGCATCCACCAACTCTTTGCTAATTCTTTGCTAATCAAGCTAATCATGCTCCAAATTATTCCTTACCATATATCACTACTAATTAATTATTGAACTACCTCTCGCCAACTTTATTTGTTACAAAGTAATTTCAACAATACAACTAATTTACTCATGGCAAAAGTCAAACAGTCCAATTAGCACTTCATATATTATACTTTGCCCAACACTGATTTTAGGAGTCCATTTTTCCTTAATACAACAACCCAGCAGCCTTTTATAATTAAATTCAAGTTTCAATGCTTCATTCTTCAAATATGAATATCAATCCACTAACTCAACACAATCCAACACAGCACATCCTTTCTAACTAATTGAATATACATATACCAGTGCACACACTCATTTAAGATAATTAATTTCATGAATGGCCATGGACAACTCAACACTTAAACCAAAACAACAAACTTTGCAGGCAGTCATAGGGCTTGGTTCGAGCCGAGTACCAGCGCGGGTTGGAATCGGGTTGCACGAATAGGGTCGCGGTGCTGGATCTGTGGTGCAGCGTTTTAATTTGCATGCCCGGTTTTGCAGCAGCGACGGTTTTCAAGTCAGCACGACGGCCACGAAGTTCTGGTCGGATTAAATTTTTGATTGAATTTTCAGATTGTATTGCACTTTATCAGCTGCATATCTGTAATTTTCATTACAACATACTTCATTTATCATAGTTGTCGAAATTCACATTCTTCTATAATGATCGTTAGTTTGTTGTATTTGGTTACAGTTTTTGCTCTTTGTTCCCATTTATCATTTTTTATAGTTCATTCATTTTTAATTTTTGATTGCTTTTGATTAGCTTTAAAAATTTTAATGGAATCCTTCCCTTAGATTCTTTTAACATGAGATTCTTCTAGATACTTGAAAGAAAATCTATTTGATAAATTTTTAGTTTGTCTAGTCAAATCTGATGAGAATGTTCCTCTTGTAATTAAATTTATGTTGCATTAGACTCTTTTTATTTCCTACATCAAAGAAAACAAATACAACATTTTCTTCAAAGTAATTGCTTTTTATCTCTTCAACTTCTAACTTATTTGTTTATGGTATTTTTAGTTCTACTATTGTTTGTGACGATTAATAATTTGGTTGTTGTTGCCGAAAAATTGTTAACGGATATCAACAGTACAATTTGTATTACCGAGGACGAGAAGCCTGCAAAAAAGAACAATTTTAGGATACACTGGTGTGGTGTGAGCCACATGACCTTCGATGTCTAAGTCAATAAGAGTTTAGGAGAGTAATTTAGAGGACTTTTAGAACTTAGAACGGCTTAAGAATACCTAGCCTCGTTTTTCTTAGGATTCGCCTCGCTTGAAATGGAGAATGATCTGACTTCTTATAGCAGTCGGTTTCGTAACCGCTGCAGCTCACTTATGAGCGGCTTAATGGCTGGTCGTTGGAAACGTCCGTCATTAAGTCGGAAATGAATACCGACGTAACTCCAGACTGTTACCCTTTGGAGGTGTAACGACTTTGACTCAGGAGTTACTTAGACTCGGCCAACCTTCGCAGATCCTCGCCTCCACGGCTGACCCCTTAGGGGTGCAACCCTCTCGATGTAACCCTAGGACGCCATGGGGTGCAGCGTCCTCAAACGTTATTTGGACTCGGTCGACTCGTCCACAAGAGAGTCCTAACCTTCACGACCAACCCACTCGGCGTAACTCTTGGTCGTTATCAACGGATCCAGTCGTTACTTTGGACTCGGTCGACTCGCCCATAGGAGAGTCCTAACCTCCACGGCTTTTCCCATAGGAGGTGTTCACCTTCTTTTGCTGAACCCGAGAGGGTCGAGACTGTAATGGCTGACCCCTTAGGGGTCGAGGCCTTCCTTGGCCGACCCCTTGGGGGGTTGTGACCTCTATTTGACCGACCCCCTAGGGGTTGTGGCCTCCATCTGGCCGAGCCCCGGGTGGGGTCCACGCCTTGTTCGAGTATTTTTTAGGATATTTTGGCCTATAACATTACCCTCACTCTTCATTTTCGAGCTTCCGGAATTGTTGGATTTTTAAGAGTAGTTAGTCATTTGCTTTTTCCAACGTTTCAGGATGTTAAAGAGTATCTCTTTATGCTTTATGGAAGGACTACTCTTGAATTTTACTTATGTCATATTATTTTTAAGAATATCTTTTTCTAAATAATATCTGAAAAAGAATACTTTTTAAGGTTAGTGAAAATATTTGTTCTAAGAATACTTTTTCAAGATAATATTCATATTCAAACAAAAAATCAACTTCTCTTTTAAGGAAAATATTTATCCTTATAGATTTTTCATAACTTATGTTTTCCATAAAAAAACACCCTTCCAAAACTGCACCTTCTTTTTTTAACCCCTTTGGCCGAAAATTGCATCTCATTAGGCTAGAATTTTTTATTTTTCCAAAGTGTGGGAAGAGACTCACTGCGCGCTTTGGATTTTCGGAAAGTATCCACTGTCACTTGCATTTTTTATAAGTACCCTCATTTTTTTATGCTAGGGAGCAGGTGTGTTTTCGAAACTTTTACCTCTTACTTAGGCACTTTTTCGATTTTTCACCTCTCATGCATGTATGTCCGAATTTTAGGATTATTTAGGCTCTTTTTAACAAATATATTTCTTATGTACTCATTCGAATAGTAATGAGAATGTGGCATGCAAATTCCTACCTAAGAAAATTGCACCTGCATGTTTGCAAGGGATTCCTAGATGATTGTATTCCCTATATGTACAGGTCTGATCTGCCAAATTCACTTGGTGTTGTTCAGTTCCATAATAAACTAAAAATTGGGACGGATAAATATGATATACCTATGTTGCAAAATTAAATCAATTATTAATAAAACGTAAATAATACCTTTGTATTATAAAAACAATACTTGTTTGGAATGACCATGTCTAATTAATGTCTTCAAAGTTTCTTCACATGCTTCAGTAAAGTTCGTTGTTTGTTCATTTGCTTATGTCCTGTGCAATGAAAACCAACTTTGCATAGACATCCTAATAGCCTCGAACATAGCTGTTATTGGAAGTTCCCTTACTTTTAACATCGTCTTATTATAACTTTCACATGAGTTTATTGTCATAACCTCCCACCGAGATTTGAGACAGAAAGCACAGGTCCACTTTTGATATATGATATCATTTAATTCATCACGAATTCGTGAACAACCACTCTCCAAATGACACATAGACGTTTCATAATTTATATGGTTAAAAGATTTAGATGTTTTGAAGAATGTTTCTGAATCAAACTTTGATTTAAATTTCTTCAACATAATTTCCTATATGTGGACAGTGCAGAGACCATGAAAAGTTTTCGGACAAATTTTTGAAATTGAGTTCTCAATCCATTTGTGTCTATCAAAAATTATAACAATATTTTCTCTATGATCGAAAATTTGTTTCTAGTGAGAAATAAATCATTTACCCGATGCGTCGTTCTCAGAATCAACAGCAGCAGTCACCAATGAAACAATATGATTATTACCATTAGACGTTGTTGATGTTAATAAAATACCTCCGTAAAGATTCTTCATGAATGTTCCATTGATGTTGATCGCTGATCTACAATAAGGCCATGTGTTTATCGATGTTGTCAATGATTGAAATAAGTAAAGGTATCTACCATCAAGAGTGTGCTCGAGTTGTGTAATAGAACCTGTTAAAAAATACATATAGTACCTTAATAATATTCTTGTAATACACATTTCATTAGTATTAATATTGTATTATTTATACACAACTAAATGTTGATTATAAAATATACCCGGGTTTCTTTGATGCACTATATATACATATGATGGTAGTAAAGCGTATGAGTCTTCAATCGATCTGTATATTTCATTCATGATATATTGTCTTGCACGATATGCTTTGTTGTATTTTATGTTCAAACCATGGTGTGTAAAAACGTATTTAACAATACTATCTAGAGTTTCAAATTCCTTACCCATTAGGGTAACCTTGTTCTTCATGATTTTCTTTATGAGTGATGCAGAAGCTTGCTTTTAGGAACTCATGACAATGTCCAAAAAACGTGAATGATGAACAACAACTTTTGAAATAACTCATGTATTACTTGTTGATGGCCCCCTACGACTAGCTCTAACTGTCCACTTAAAAACACCTTAAGTCATTACATTTAACAGTCAAGTTTTTTAAACATAACTTTTTGTATAGAATTGAAAATTGTCATGTAAAGCAATTGAGCGCATAACATCTAAAACTTTCTTACCTGAGAATATATCGTTCACTTTAATTGTAAAACCTAAAGGAATGTTACCAATATCTAAATTGTCATGAACTATACTTCCATTAATCAATGAATCAACATCTTGTAACAAGTTGTGGTACTGTACCATTGATGGTGATAGACAATTGGAATCAACAACTATTAAAGTTCAATAATCAACACTTCCAACTGATAGAACACAATACAACCATTCAACGTCCTTATCATTGACTAGTTTGATTCCTCTATGAAGTTACAAGAATGAAACCAATAGTATATTGTAGGGATGTATAAGGAATCTTGAATTCCTACACGTATGATTATTTGTTGTACTAACGCAATGTGTGTGATCCCTTGTTCGAGTGAAGTATCATGTATAGTATAATTAACTTACATGTCGTGTTGATTCCATACACCTTTATACGTACACAATATTCCTAGGTGGGATGGAGTTGGAACAACCTGATTCGTAAGTAATATAATATTAATACAAACAATTATAATATAATAGAATTATAGTATAGTTATATAATACATCAGCATAACAAATACAATACAAACATATTCTGAACGACTTGTAACACATTATAATACATCGACAACACTTTACCAATATATGTATGTTGATGCAGTACACTGGAGGAGGCGGCCTTCAAAGTGGCTGAAGAAAAAAAAAATAAAGAAAGAAAATTGTCTGCAGTAAGGCTGGGCAAGGATCAGTTTTCTCTTCGTCTTTACCAACAAATCGTGATCAGTTTGTTTTTAAAAAATTTTAGTTTATTTTTTCACTTATGTGTTAGTTTTTATTTATAGTTTAAGGGTAGTTTTAATTCAATTATAGTTTTGTGATGCTTTGGATCAAATTTAAAAAAAAATTAATTCAGGGATTATTTGTTTTTTATTTTTATTTGTGATTGATTGCTAATAAATTAATTTGACGTCTTAGTTTATTCTCAATCGTTCTATGCTATACATGATTTTGTGATGTTTTTAAATATTCTAAATGACGTTAAGTTGTAGCAATGAGTTGGCTCGTGTGTATGTGATTGTAGCTTTTTAAAATTACATAACTTGCATGATAGACACTAGGAAACGAATAAACAAAATTAATTAATTTGTAGTAGTCTCCATTAATTGATTTTGATTTAGTCGTTTTCACTCATTTTAATGCTATTATTTAGTTCATATGAAACGCTATCGTGCCCAATTGAATAATAAGATTTGGTTTAGATGTTGGGTTAGAGTCAATAAAATAAAAAAACAATTACTTATTGTGCCTTTTCCAAATAGGTAAACTAATTCTTTCAATTCGGGAAAAATAAATTAATTGGGTTAGCATATGATCAATATTACAATTGGATTAAACTAAACTCTTGATTATAAAATTTCTTAAATTGTTTGTTTTATTTATATTTATTTTTTTATTTAGGATTTCATTCAAATACCAAAACCTCATTTTTATTTGTTTTTAACATTGAGAAATTAATTCATAACTCATCTAATTCTACTATTTCTATGGGTTAGAGTTAGTAAATCAGTATTTATCTTGGCGAGTTTCGACAACCCCACCATGACTTTAAACTTGTAATTAAACACGAAAATAGAATCTTCAAAAGTAAGATACATGAGAAGAACGCTGAATATGAAATGTTGTAAGGCTACAATGATGGGTGGCCTACGATGACTGACAAGCATCTTCAATGACTTTTGATGTCACTCTTAGCTTGAATGATTGGTGTCTTTAATCGCAGATCCTCTATGATAAGCTCAATTTAAAAAACCCGGATCTTTGATGACGAACAAGTGCGGTTAATTTGAGCGCTCTTGGTGACGAGCAGGAAAAAAAAAAAAAAAGCAAAACCATTATAAAAAAAAAAAAGTAATTTAACAAATATAACCATGATTTAATTAACAATAACTAATGGCCAAATAATTATTTCTATTTGTAATTTTTAAGTATATGGTTAATAAGAGTTTGATGCGCAATTAATTATAATATTTGTGATCAAAATTTTATAAGTTCATTTTTTTTTTTTAATCTTCAAAATGTAGTTAAATTTGAAAAGTTTAGCAAAACTACTTCAACTATGAGTTAAATGAGATGCAATACTACTTCAACTATGAGTTAAATGTTAGGAAGTTTTTTTGGAGGGGGGTTCTCCCCCCCTCAGTGGCCTCCGGTGTGGAGGAGGATTGTATCAGTGGTTTCTTTGATGGCTAATTTATTAAAGATCTCTTTTCAAAAAAAAATGAGATGCAATACTAAATTCCAACCATCATGTTCCAAAGCATAGAGAGAGGTAACATCTTTCATTAATTTATTCCTCTAAGCATTTTGTTAAAGTTCAGTCTTTAATTAGCAAATTAATTAAAGTTTGTTTCACTTTTTTCTCCATTGGAATAACATATAAAGTATGTCTTCATGCATTTGATGTATCACAATATGTATCTAAAAACGGATTTGTAGTACCCAAGTTTAGAGAGCAAACTTCCAAATTCTCGAGTTACAAAAAAAATATATAAAATAAAAGAATTCAAACATCTACTTGGATCAGTCAATAATATATGCTTTATAATTCTCATGCTTAAAAATATTTATATGCATGCATGACCATACTCATCTTCACTTATATTAGCAATATGTAATTGAAAATTAAACTATATAAACTATATTGAATGATTTCATCAAGGTTGATACTTATATTTCATCTTAGCATATAATTCTTATTGTAGTAACATCATTGTATACTAAAATTACATGATTTTTAATACTTACAATAGGTTCAAAATATCAAAATTAAATGCACATGCATGTATCACATACCAATAAGTTTTAGGAAACAATAATCTAACTTTATACTATCCCTGTTCAGAAACAGAAGTGTGAGAGGAAAACCCTAAGCTCATCCTCGATTCCATTTTTCCCTATCGAGTCGCGAGATTTCACGATGATCCCTGTTGATACAGGAAAATGGTCAACGGATATCCACAGTACAATTTATTTACCGAGGATAAGCATGCAAAAAAGAACAATTTTAGAATACACCGGTGTGGTGTGAGCCACACAGGGCCTCCGATGCGTAAGTCAGTAAGAGTTTAGGAGAGTAATTTAGAGGTAACTTTTAGAACATAGAACGGTTTACAAGAGTATTTAGGGTAGTTCAGCTTAGATTAGTGTTTCTTCAAATGGAGAATGCTCTGACGTCTTATAGCGGTCAGTCTCGTAACTGAGACGCCTCACTTAATGATGAGTTAATGGCAGGTCGTTACAAACGCCCGCCATTAAGCCGAGAATGAATACTGGTGTAACTCTTGACTGTTACCCTTTGGGGTGTAACGGTCTTGACTTGGAAGTTACTTGGACTCGGTCAACCTTTGCACCTTCTCACCTCCACGGCCGACCCTTTAGGGGTGTGGCCTTCTCGATGTAACCCCGGGACGCTACAGCCAACAGGCGCAGCATCCCCAAGCATTACTTGGACTTGGTCGACTCGTCCATAGGAGAGTCCTAACCTTCTCGACCAATCCACTCGGGGTGGCCCACTCGACCGATCCCTTTTGTGGTCGACTTTGGTCTCGGTCAACCCTTACGGGTCCTCACCTCCACGGGTCGCCCCTAAATGGGGGGATCCTGGCCCTCTCGGCATAACTCCTGGCCGTTATCAGCGGGTCCAGTTATTACTTTGGACTTCGTCGACTCCTGAGGAAGAGTCCTAACCTCTACGACTCATCCTCAAGGGATATAGGCCTGCTTGTTGTAACCTTCAGCCACTGCTACCTTACATCGCAATGGTCTTGGAGGGGTTACTTGAACTTGGTCAACTCATCCATAGAAGAGTTCTAACCTCCACGGTCAACCCACTCAGATTGGCCCACTCGACTAATCTCCTTGGAGGTTGGCTTTGGTCTCGGTTGACCCTTACGGGTCCTCACCTCCACAGCTCGCCCCTAAAGAGAGGTCATGGCCCTCTTGGCATAACTCCTGGCCGTTATCAATGGATTCAGTCGTCACTTTAACTCGGTCGACTCCTAGGGGAGAGTCCTAACCTCCACGACATATCTTCGGGGGATCTATACCTACTTTGGCAACCCCAGTAGGCCAGATTGGCCTTGGCTGACCTCCACACGGGGTTCAAGCCGCCACGGCTGACCCTCGGGGGGTCTCGACCTCTCGTGGACTACACCGGAGGATCGGAATTGTCGTGGCCGCCCCGGGGGAGTTGGCATGGTCTTGACCGACCCGCTGAGGTTGTGGCCTCCATTGGCCGACCATTGGGGGGGTCAGAATTTACTTGGTTGATCCCTTAAGGGTCGTGGCCTCCATTTTCCGACCCCATGGGGGTTGTGGCCTCCATCGGCCGACCCCGGGGGTTCGAAGTTTACTTGGCCGACGTACGAACCTTGGGGGGTCGGAATTGACTTGGCCAACCCTCGAGATGTTGGCATGGGCTTAGCCGACCCCCTGTAAGTTGTGGCCTTCATTGGTCGATCCACGGGAGGTTAGAAATATTGACCCGGCTGACCTCAGGGAAGGATTGTAGCCTTGTTCGAGTATTTCAAGATATTTTAGCATGTAACAATCCCCATTATTCATTTTCATGGGGGAAATGGGTAGTGAGTTGGAGATAGGAAAATCTTTGCAAACTGAATGAGAAATGGAGATAACATATTTCAATTTTATTTCTTCGATTTTCGTCTTGTTTATGTTATATTATATTTTCTAATATATTTATATACAAAAAAATATATAAATATTTATTAGAATGAATATTTTATTTATCTAATTAACTATTTAATGAAAACTAATCCCATTTCTTATTAAAAAAAATGAAAATTTATCAACAAGTTAAAATGAAATCAAGAAAAAGAAAAAAATAAATAAATATAAAACATAAAATAACTTTTCTCCAGAAATCTATGTGAATTTCTTGCAAGGAATCTCCGTGTTATTATTTCCAAAATTTAATAGAGAATTGCATTGAAATAAAAGATTAAAATGAATAGTAGGAATGAAAACGATATATGTATTAGAGAACATTACTATTCTCAAATAAATTGAGAATTAAATACTGATTTTCAAAAATTGAATAGTGTTGAATTAAATTAACACTAGACAATAAAATTATTGGGTCATCCAACTAAAATGATTTTATTTCTATTTTCTCTAAAAACAACGAGTCAAAAAATAGTTCGTTAAAGAAAAATGCAAGTTTGTAAATAAAATGACAAAAAAGAGAGAGAAAAGGCGCGACTTACATAAAAATAATCAAAACTTTTATTTTTCATAACTGTTACTTTTTTTATGAAAAATATTTACGTCTATCTAAATATCCGCAACATTCTATTTTTCTTTTTTTTTTTTCTTTTTTTAATAAAAATAAAATACAATGTAATTTATATTTAAGTACATAAATAATTATTATTATGTATTGGATTTTTTGCAAAATATTATAATTAGCGAATTATCACATATCGAAAAGAAGCAACGAAGTGGTGTGCTCCAGACACTATAAAAGAAGAATGTGGCTTTGATTTCAAAACATTCTAAAACAGAAACACTTAAATTTCTTTTGTATTGTTTTGCGAAGTGTAACAATTTTTCATATAGTAATATGACTTGTAATAGGGTGGCGGATTTAATAGCCAAAAACCCTTCTGATCTGTCTGTGGTGTGGAACTTTTTTCCGTTGTGTTTGAACGTTAGGTCTTATTTTTGGAGAGGGGGTTCTCCCCCCCTTAGTTGCCTCCGGTGTGGAGGAGGATTGTATCCGTTGTTTCTTTGATGGTTAATCGATTGAGGTTTTCGTTTCAAAAAAAAAAAAAAAAAATCGTATAGTAAAATTCTTAATAAAAATGCAAAACTTGGCCACTAAGCAAATGTCAGAAAAAGGTTGAACAATGGTCAGAAACGCGCATTTCCTTTTCTCTTGGGTCGGGTTTTTTTTTTCAAATAATCAAAATAAATAATATATATATATATATATATATATATATATGAATTAAATCCTCCAAAAAAAACCAGCTAAAAGGAAATAATTGATGAGTTGTTTGCAACTTGATTCCCACTAACCCTCTTTAAATCAAAGTTTTCTCTTTTCCTTTCTTTCTTTGTTTTCCTTTTTCCTCCCATCCATTATTGAGTTAGATGAGAGTTGAGGGAGTGGGGAGAAAGAAATAGAATAATTTGGAATATAAAATATTTATTTAGAGATTGTTGTTATAGACAGAAGTTTTTTTTTTTTTTTTGATTTATATTTAGAAGAGAAGATGTTTATTTTAGATAAAATTTGATTTGAGGTTTGATGAGATATTAGAAAGAAGTTGAACAGAGATTGAGAAATAATTTAAGTGAGGTTGTAATGTATTAAAAACAAAAAGAAGTCCAATTCCTTTTCTTCTTCCCTACACTCAAACACTCTTTGGGTGTGTTTGGGCTCTCAATTTGAAAACGGGTGAGTTATCATGACCAACCATTGTTTGGGGCACCGTTTATTTTAAACGAAGGTTATTAATGATATACACTCTCAAATAGTGCAAAAGACACCAAAGATATAAAATGAATTTCAATTTCATTGTGCAATGGAATGAAGTGGGACTCACATTGTTAAGTAAAAAAATAAATAAATTAATATACACTAATTTAATATTTGAACAGAAATTGTTCTCTTTTTTATTGCATAAAATTTTGAATTCATATATTTCTTAAAATTTTGAAATTTTTAACAATGTCTCTCGATCTATTAATATTAAGACAATCATTTTAACTTTAATTGTTTTTTTTTTCATTCAAAATAATCATTTTCATTATTTAAATTCATTTTTACTAATAGGAGAATTTCTTTTCAAAATAAAATATATTATTTGGATTAAAAAAATTCATTGCTAATCAAGATTCTTGCAATAAAACTATACTAATATACTTATTTTTAGTCCATAATTATATCAATATACAAATTCTATCAATAATATGTTGAGTAGAATATGAAAAATCCAACCAATGAAAACAAAAAATGTTAATTTATTTTTATTTGGTCCAATATTAATTAAAATGTTAATAAAAATATTTGGTTAAACAATTTCATTTTTCTTTAAAAAAACTATGGATTTATACTATTTAAAATTAATTTTATAAAAAAAAATCATAACTCTTTTATAATAACATGGACCCAAACACCATTTATCATAAGTATTGTTATAATAACTTGCACCTTAAACATCATTTATATAATCACCATCTATCATAACTAAATCGGTGCTCCAAACACATTTTTGGTGTTTATGGAAAATGGGCATGCCCATTAAAAAATAAATAATAAAAATATGATAAAATACAATTTAGAATTATGACATTTGTTTGATTTTTTTTCCATTAAACTTTCTAATTTTAACTTTGAAATTTTATCTATAACCAAAAAAAAAAAAAAAAAAAAAAAAAGAAATCTTAATGTTTAATTTTTTTTTGAAAAAAATCCGTATTACTGAACATTAAAAAAATACATAAAAGTGATTCTTACCATTTATTTTGTTTTCAAAAATGATCACCTATTCTATAAAATTTTAAATAATATTAATAATATTATTGAATTTATTTCGTTTAATATTGATTTCGAATTTTCGATAGGAATCATTTTGTTATTTTTTTATAGAGCACAAAAATTAAATTTGGATTTTTAAAAGCTCTATAACTAAAATGAAACAAATATCAAATACTAAAATTAGTTGATTGGGCCTACACCAATGTCTCACTACTCTTACGACTTCAACGTGCCTTCCTCTTAGACGTAATTCATGATTAGTTTGTATGTGGTAACATTTAGTGTAGAGGTGAATCGATTCTGACAAATTCACAGCCTAATCTTGATGTAACATTGCATATTCTCCATGTATATTTCATATGTTGGAAGGGTAGCATTTGACTCTTGAATAATATATTTCTCTTTAACTATATTTACAAACATTATGGATATGTTGGATTGCACTCTATGTGCTTACAAATTAATGTTATGGAGACTCTCTTATATTGAATGTGATTTTGAAAACTTTTTTTTTTTTGGTAAGGTTCATATGTGGAATTACAGGTATGAATAAGAAATAAATATACAACTATAGATAAGAACCGAAAAAAATGTATTACGTCGAAATATTATATGCACTTTAATGATATAAGTTTCAATGTAATATTCTTTAATAATCCTATGTATATGTCATGCATGTTGAATTTGTGACTGGTGTAATACATCATCTAAAGAGTTCTAAAGAAGTACCATTAACATAATGATTGAAGAAAAATATCATCTAAAATTTTTTAATGACATTCGTAAAGAAGTGTCATTAATGATAAATTGTGAAACATGGCTCTACTATGATAACTTGTGAGAAGGGTATAAAACCTTCTAGTTTTTTATTAACTTTTCACAAATATATATAATACATAGAATATCTAATTTTGAAAGATCTCCTAACAAACATAGATAATATCTAAGTAATATTCTAACTATCTACTAATATTCAAATATCAAGTCTAACCAAGATCTTTTAACAAACATATATAACATCTTAGTAATATTACCAACTTAAAACCAAATTCATTACAACACCGCACATACGGCCGACTTTAATATACCAATGTTAAACATGCATCATACGAATTACGTAAATTTTACGAATTGTCAAATAACCCTTATTGACAGGAACACACTATCAGGTTTATAAGAAACACAAAGACCCTAATTTAGGGTGGCTGCTGATAGCATGATAAATTTGAGAAGTCATGGCTATGATACCATAATAAATTTGAGAAGACGTGATTCTTATACTATGATAAATTTTGAAAAATCATGGTGTTCACACGAAATTTCAGCAAATAAGATAAATGCAAGGCACATGTAAATGAAGAATATATTTGTATTGATTTCAAAATGTGGGATGTGAAGTATCATCTCTAATATGTTCCTCTGATTCTCTCTCATATGCAAATATTTCGAGGGCTTCGCAGCTTGTTCTCGAATGTAGAATTGTCTCAAGGGCTTTGTAGCTTGTTCTTGATGGTGAATTTATTGGTGTTCGATCGACCTCTGACTTATTGATCTGCTTGGATGATCGGTCTTTGAACTTGTTGGTCGTGAGATCAGTCTTTGACTTGTTCATTTTCTTTGAATGATCGGTCTTTGACTTGTTGATCGTGAGATCGGTCGTTGACTTGTTTATCTTCTTTGATGATCTACTTGTGATTAACACAATGTGTGTTCTGCGTGTTTTGTTTCACCTTCTATGTGTCTTTAGCTTGTTTGATCCTAGAAATTTGGAGAGTGTTTTGTCTTTGTGAATTCTCTGTGTTTCAAATTTTTGGCTGCTGAAAATGAAGGAAAGTTTCTCTATTTATTGAGCTTCATAGACCTTGGGCTTGGGCCTTGATGAGCTTTTGGGCTTATGCCTTGGGCTTAGCCTATTTGGACCTATCAGATTTGCATTGCCTGCTTGGCTCACTAATTGAACTTAAGTCTTATATAATTTTGACCCAAATTCAAAGTAAATCAAATTTGGACCCAACTTAATTTTGAGTATAATAACGTGGCAATTTATGATTGACCGAAATTTCATAGTCAGCTCTGATACCAATGATAAATTATGAAACACGGTTCTGATACATGATAAATTGTGGGAAGGGTATAAAACCGTATAGTTTTTTACTAACTTCACAAATATATATAATACATAGAATATCAAATCTTGAAAGATCTATTGATAAACTTAGAATATCTAAGTAGTATCCTAACTATCTACTAATATCAAATCTAACCAAGATCTCCTAACAAACATAGATAATTAATATCCTAACTATCTACTAATATTCAAATATCAAAAATAACCTATCTAGAGAATATCCTAGATATATTTATTATTCTTAACAATTAATTCAATAATTGGAAAAAAATATGTTAAAATAAAAGAATGAGAACCAAAAGCCCAGTATCAAAAATCATGTAAAAAAAGCGAAAGCCCAATTCAAATTAGAATTAAAAAGCCCACTTATCTTGAACCAAACCAAAACCGTGTGGTTTGATAACTTGAACCGTTTTAATAAACCTGATAACGAGATTGAATATGAGAAAGGAAATGTACGGCTGTGATGTTGCCACTTTTCAACTTCATCTTGTCGGTTGAGAATGCATGCTTCACACGTTGAATCCATTTAAGCTGAGGAATAAAAGCCTCTTCGTTTCACTATGCACCTCATTTGATCCTCTGTTTAACCTTGTTTAGAGAAGACTAGGGTTTTGGTGATTTTTCACCAGAACCTTGGTCGATCTTTATCATTCTTGTTCATGAAATCGATTCTTTTGAGCAATAGTGACGCTCCAAGGTTTCATCGCTTGGATTGTTGCTTCCTTGCTCACCTCTCTCTACTTTTGCGATGATACAGTGATAGCTTACTGTAATTGTTACAAACGTTGAGTTTCTTGATTCTTCATCTTTGCAGAGATCAGTAAAGCAAAAGAACTTGAAAGGTAATATTATTTTCCCTTCTGATTAGGTTTTCCTTACTTGTTTGTTTGTTTAATATTAACTAACCTGTTTTCTTTTCCTTCTTTCTTTGAACTATGTCTCTGGTTTAAACGTAACAATAAGCAAAAGGAAAATAACAACATTCAGACTAGAAGGGAAGAGAGAAAGAGGAAGAACCAAATTTACGTGGTTTGGCCTAAATAAGCCTACGTCCACGGAGCCAACGAACCAGGTGAGTTCTTTTTATTCTAACTGCCAAATATTCACTTACAACCCCCACACTTTACAAAATGTACTATGAACTATTTATATACACAAGAATTATCAAGTACATTGCAGTGCACAAGCTCATAGGATAGGGCCTAGGTGGTTTAGAGCCTTAGGTGATTTAGAGAGCTTGATGAAGCTAGGTAGATGCTATTAGGAAAAATAAAGAAGGCATTTGCATCAAGTAGCCTCTCATTGTGAGAGGTGTATTGGGCAAAGCTTATTGTTCACTTTCAACAAAATATCATCTTAAATTTTTTTATTACACTTCTTATGAAGTGTCATCTAAAAAAAATAGATAATGTGTGATATAATAATTATCGAAAAGTATCATCTAAAGAGCTACAATGACACTTCAAGAGAATAGATGATATGTTCTATAATCATTGCAAAAAAATATCATCTTTAATTGAGAGAAGGAAAGGAAAGGATTTTATACCGATTGATCTCAATCTATTAGGTGGACTATCGTGAGATTTATGGAAAGTATAGAAAAACAAATAAATAAATAACTTATACGCATTAAAGATATAAAAAACTGAAATTGACACCTAATATAAATGCTTTAGATGATACTTTTAATTTAGATTTAATTTAAGGTTTTTTTTTTTTTTAGCTTTTTATTTTATAAAATAAAATTATACACGTTGATGATTGTTTCTTAGTTGGCGTTCAACTGATAATTGAAGGTTGAAATGATCCTCAAATATTTAAGTTCCTAACCATTATGTAAGAAGAAGAAGAAGAAGAAGAAGAAGAAGAAGAAGAAGAAGAAGAAGAAGAAGAAGAAGAAGAAGAAGAAGAAGA
>JBBMEG010038320.1:0-20048 GCA_037832605.1 Cyclanthera cordifolia | reverse complement strand
GATTGAGTGTTGAGTTTTCCATATTTATGAGATTTTACAAGGATCCTAGAAGGACCTCTAGCTTTGTAAAACCAAGCTACCTTGGAGCTTATCAACTTATATCTAATATGTTCTCGACCTTAGCTTTTAACTCCTTGAACTTTTCTAGAGTTTCCCGTTTGTACCACATTAGATAAATATAACCAGATATAGAGTAATGATCTATAAAGGATACAAAATACTTATACCTTCTCATACCTTTAACATTCATCATATCACATAAGTTTGAATGTACAAGTTTTAAATGTTAATTTTCTCTAATTTCCTTTGTTGTGAAGGGCCTTTCAATCATTTTCCTTTCTATGCAAGATTCACATACATGTAAAGTGTTCATCTCTAACCTAGTTAGAGAATCATTTTTTACTAATCTGTCAATCCCATTGAATTTTATATGACCCTTAGATGCCAAATATATATTTTTGATTCAAGAGAAATTCTTTCTTTTTTGTTTGTTCTACTACTTAGTGTTATTATTTTTAACTATTATATCTAAAACAACTTTTCCAATCTTAACCTTTAAAATTACTTTCTTAATGTCTTACTGCAACCTATTGTCACTTCTTTTCAATGAAGAACACACATGTTTAGTGCCATCTAAATCAACTATCCAGGGGTTGAAAGATTGCCCCACTAAAGAAGGCGTAAGAATATGTAAATCCAATTTACCTTCCTTGCTATCATTCTTCATTTCTTTGTACTTAAAAAAAATCAGTTTCTAATGGCCAAGCTTGTGATAGTGGAAACACTTTCCATCCTTTTTGGTCTTGACTGTTTTTACTTTGAGTGCATTTTCATTTATTCAACTTTCTCTTCTTATATATCAGCGTTTGACCAACCTCTAAGCTTTTTTCTTGAGCTCTATGCTCTTGAACTAAACTTCTAAAAGAAAACACTTGTATCAACCTTTAAGTTCATATAAAAGAGTAGGATTTCTAGGATAAACTTTGTAGTACTGGACTTGTTTATTTCAGACTTAATCAATTATGTAGTATCGAGATACGTCATCATTTAGGGAATATTCTTCCTAATCAATGTTTATACCTTCTCTTTTACATTGTGAATTGCTATTCAAGGCACCACGCCTTCCTTGACTCAAAGACTATCCAAACATCCAATGTAAGGATTCCATCTTGTCATAAGTTGTGATCGTGCTCTTAGACATATTGGCCGAGACATCTGAGATGTACTCCGAAGTCCATTCAAACATGTTTTAACTAACATCTCAAATAATCGTGTATTGCTCAAGTGCGATTTAATACTCTCGGCATACAAGTATGACTACATGCTTAAACGGGTAAAGCACCACTTACTACTCAACTCACACTCTCTAATGAGTGAAACTTCATTACTAACTCGCCTCACACTTTCGAATAAGTGAAGTTCATCAGCAACTCGCCTTACACTCTCAAATGAGTGAGACACCCTTAACAACTCACGTTACACTTTCAAAGAAGTGAAACACCCTTAATATCTCACCCTACACAATCAAGGAAGTAAGACACTGTTAAGAATTCATAGTGCACTCATAAAGAAGTGAATTACCATCATCAACTCACCCTCACTCTCAAAAGAGTGAAACATCTTTAGCAACTCACACGACACCCTAAACAAAGTGAAAACAATAATAACTCATCATGCACCCTCAAATGAGTGAAACATCTTTATTAACTCACCATGCATTTCAAAAGGAGCATCACTAGCACTTCGTATCACACTCTCTATTGAGTAACACACTACTAGCAACACATTATATTGATACAATAGTGAAACAACACTAACAACTCATATTTCCCTTAAATAGATGATAGACCACCATTAAAAACTCGTACTTCACTCTAAAAGAGCGCAACACAACTGTCAACTCATGCTAGTTTCCTAGACATTAATATGACAAATAAGAATAAAAACGAGATATAAACTTAGTTACTTACCTCCAAGCCGAGGTAGGATGTACGTATCACCCAACGCTTCGAGCTTTGAGCTCTTAGAACCTACAGGTGATCATCCACTCAGAAATGTAATCATCGACATGATTAAAAAATAAATGAAGAGTGAAACGAGGTCGTTTCATTTAGAAACAAAAACCACGTCGCTTATGTATGAGTCAGTGACGACATGTTACACCCTACGACGTCGCTTTGATCCTAACCAAAATGACATCAATCGAACTAGATCACCGTTTAACCTTGACCTTTCTTTCTTTAATTAGGGTATTACACAATTATATTCTATTGTAATAAAAACGAAGTTGTGGCTGATTCTAGAAAACCTATGTGATAAAAAGGGAAGCATATGTTGATGAAGTATCTATTCAAAGTAAAGGGTAGGAGCATGTATAAAACACGACAGAAGCTGTGAATAACAACAATTTTTACATTAATTAATCCAATTAGTTAATACTAATTAATCAAATTAATTTACATGTCAAACCCTAGGTGATTGACATATTGTACTGAATAATTCTGGCGGGTCTTTATGTTGAGTGGGATCGATCTATTCCCTAGAGCCTTATTGATTGAGCTTCTTCAATCTTCCATGCTATGGATTGTTTGCTACAAATAAGTGATTGGCTTGAAGCTATTTAGAGAAAGAAGCTTCAAACTTTTGTCAAAGGTTTGACTAAGGATAAAAATGAATTCATAGCTTTTAGTGGATTTCTTTGTTTGAGATTTGGTTACTCTAAAACCAAGTGGGATGAAAATGAAGACCTACCAAACCTTCTATTTGTTATAGAGAAATGAATATTTAAATTAGGAAAATAAAATATTTTTTTAAGATCCAATATTAAAAGATATTGAGAAAAATCAAGATTTTTTTATTCATATTTATATAAGAATTTCGAAAATCTAAACCCTTCCCATTAAGAGAAAAACAATTTCCTATCCCAAATAAAGAGAAGGAAATTTCGAAGTTCTCCAACATATCTGTATATTTTATATTTATTTTTAATTGATATTTATCTAATAAGTTCTAATTTCATAATATAGAAAATATATCATAAATAAATGCCTTAATTTATATTTCCAATATATTTATTCTCTAATTTAATTTTTATTCAATAACTATTACTACAATTATTAAGTCCAACATATTAATTTATATTCAACATTTAATAATTTTCCAATAATCTTTAAACCAATTAATATGTCCAACATATTAATTATAATTCTAAATTTAATAATTATCCAATAATTATTAAAAAAATATTTTCAAATATTATCAATTGAGATCTCTTAATAATTATCCAATAATAATTCTTAATTAATTTACCCAATAAATTTATTTATGCTTGTTAATATTTATCCAAAAAGTGTTAAATTAATGTATACAATATTTTATTTAATTAAGTTTAAGCATTAAACATAAAACTCATATTAATTATGTCCCACTTAATTAATATATGAATTTGAAATCTTCAAACGTCGTCTCTAATAAAATAGTGTATCATTAATCATGAGCTATCTTGGGGATGGTAAACCAATAGGTTGAAAGCTAGAATGATGCGAGATCGAATCATTTTCTATTAACACTAGATTTATTTCACTAAAGACCTATGCTAAACTCTTTCTAACTATAGCACAAGTTAACGTCTACGAATATAATGAATCATTTATCATATAATCCTTTAGGAGCTTGTTCCTAATGCACAACTAGGACAAGAAATTTGTTATACCCTTGTAATTTTATCATTCTTCTTAAGAGCGAGTGATTTCTCTAATAAACAAGTTATTTATAATCTAGCTATAAACAAGTGTCAGCTTGGCCAATGAGAAACGAGTAACATTTATCCAATTCTTGGAATCAGTTCTTAAGGAAACAAATCTATATTTTTCTCAAGATCACGGAAGACGTGAATTCCTTCTACTACAACAATTCCAAAGGTGAGAGGCCTATTGACCCAATGCTATTTTACTAGTCTCACCCATGCAAGTTAAACGATGCTCTTATATAGTAGAAGTTCACAACCCACCAAGGATCATCCTTAATCAACGTAAGATCATCCTTAATGAAGTAATTGATACGAATCTATAACGAAATTACCATCTCGATAATAAAACTTTGGTCCCGTCTTATGCAAAAATGTTTCTTTGCATAGGCACCCAATTCACATTTATCCACATGAACAACCAGGATCAAGTTGTTTTCAACCCTTATAAAGGTTGTCCTACCAATAGTGTCGCCAAAATTTAGGCGCCTTAGCCTTAGTGATGTATTTATCTACTTGTATGACTCACATTGTTGTCCAAATACATATCTAAATATCATGGACATATCGTCATTATTCCAATTATTGTGATAAGGTTGAATGGCATTTTAAGATAAAATGAAATAATAACCTTTATTAATAACCAAAATATAACATTAAATGCTTGTTCTTTAAAATGATGTAAATGTTGTATATGAAAATCTTCATATGTTGGAATATTCATGGCGCAACGATTTTTGTTTTGGTTAAAATACCATTTTGGTCCTTCAAATATCACCCTGATTTAATTTTGGTCATGGGACTTTCAAATGTTAAATTTGGTCCCCTCAACTATGTAAAAAGCTTAAAAATAGTCTTTGAAGTAAAAAAAAAACAAGTAACTATGGTTTAAAATTTGATACATTTGGCAAGAAAATAATAATACAAAATCCAAATGATTTATGGGGACTTTCATTTTCTTCGTTTTTATCTTCATCTTCATCATTCTAATTTCACTTATTTTTCCTTTTATATCAAAACTAGTAGAGAAGCCAAAGTCATTAAGTGCCATTGCACGTTTTTTAAAGTGATTTTTGTTATGTTATATTAACTTGCAGTAGTATCATTATTCTAACTCTCATACCAAACTCACATTTAAGCGCAATGACACTTGGTGACTTTTGGGTTGTCTTGTTGATTGTGAAACAAAGGTGAAGACCGGGGAAAGAGGGTGATTATAAATTTAGTATTTGTGGTTTCATTAAATTAAAGTGTAGTTTATGGTTTGAAAGTTTAGACTTCAAACCCTATGGTTTGAATATCTAGACCACTTCAGTATCCCTATAGTTTAGAGAAATAAATAATTTAGTTCCTATGGTTTGGTGAAATAGAAATTTTAATCCATATGGTTTGAGGAAATAGAATTTAGTCCGTATGATTTGATAAACCTAAAAAGTAGGACATGTTATTCTTAAATCATAGGTGAATTAAGTACGTAAATGTGACGTATGAATTATATGTTTTTTGTCCAATCAATTACTTATCTCAAACCATCATCATTAAACACATAAATGACTAACTTCTACGTATTTTATTCACCAACAATTACGAACGATATACCGTTTTTAGATTTTATAAAATCTTAGTGACTAAATTCTAATTTTTCAAAGCTAGGCACTAAATTGTAGATTCTCCAAACTATAAACACTAAAGTTTAGATTATTAAATCATTCTAACTTTCATCCAACATGGGGACTAAATTCATAATTTACCTTTACTTTTTTTTAACCTCAAAGACTATCAATGAAACTTAATTTTCTAATTAATACAACATAGGAGTTAGATACGTATGATGCTTTCAAAAATTTATGCTTGTATTGCTCTTTTAAAGGGACAATCTTATGGTGACCACACTCATCAAGTCCATACTCTCTTTAAAGGGACATTCTTATGCAAATATCATAATATATATAATATATTATATAAATAAATAAATCCATAAAATCAATGATTCATTCTCTATCTTACTTACCCCTAATTTAAGTCTATGACAATATCAATATACTTAAATTAAGATAACTTATTGAAAGAATGAGAAAGTATAACTTTACTTTATCCATTAACAACTTGAATTACATTATATTAAATGTACTTTATCAAGTGTTCTACACTCCAAGGAAGGAGTATATTCTTCCTGTCGATGTCCTCGAGGTAGCGGGTGCCTTGGCATGCCACTTTGGCGATCTGGTATGGTCTTTCCCAATTTTGCCCCAAGACTCGACTGTTGAGTTCTTTGGTGTTTGGCATCACCCTTCTCAGCACTAAGTCGCCAACTTGGAAGCACTTTGCTTTTACTCTGTAGTTGTAGTATTTAGCCATTTGGCATTTTTACCGTGCCACCCTTATGTGGGTTGCGTCCCATCTTTCTTCAAATAGATCAAGACTCATCCGCAACTACTGGTCATTTTGAGTTGAGTCAAAAGACTCTTCGCGCGGTGATGACATTCCTAACTCGATCAGAATTAGTTCTTTCACCCCAATGGCTACTGAGTAAGGGGTTTCGCTTGTTGACATCCTAGATATAGTATGGTACACCCACAACACTTGGGGGTGTTCTTCCGAGGAAGACCTCTACAAGCTTTCGAGCTTGGTCTTTAGATTCTTCTTGATGATCTTGTTTACTGTCTCCACCTACACATTAGCTTGTCGAGCATGGTCGGCCAAAAGTAGCTTTGGCTGACTAACTTCTTGGCTAGCGACCTTGCCCCTTCATGGTTTCCACCAATGCCATCGTGCACTTTCTGCATTACATAAGTGGCATCGTTGGGGTCTAAGCACCTAAAGAGAGGAAAAGAATACCCCCTCTTGTACAGCTTATTCCCTTACACGACGTACTTTGAAGCATTGAACTTAAGTCGTTGGGCGTCTTTTTTATCGTCTGGCAACTTCCCTTCCCCTAAGATTCAAGGAAGGGGGTCATCCATGTTACTGGCGAGATCAGGGTTGCCTCGCAAATTCAGTGCAGCAGCTCGTGGTGATGCTAGCTTTGCCTAGGATCTCTACTGGGACGGTCCTCGCCACCTCGATTTCGTAGGCGAGCGCTAACATTGCTAAAACATCAGCGTTGGCATTTTAGGACCTAGGTACTTGTTGGATTTGTACCTCTACAGGTGCCGTCCTTGGACAGCTTCACCTGGCTCATTTTCAACTGTCTTTTATTTTAGTAACTCCTACCACTCCCCATATAGCTGTGTGGTAGCACTCCCTCGAGAATAACTATTCTCCTCTAACCTGCCCCACTCCCATAGGAGTAGAGAACTTTATCACCTGGTGGTAAGTCGACGCGCCACCCTTAACCCATGTATTATGGGTCTTTCTAGTATTGCATTGTAGGCAGAGTTGTCGTTAACAACCAAGAAATTTACGAAGTAGAGGACTATGTTGTTCCCTTGGCTAAAAGTTACCAAGAGCTCGCATGAACCTTCAAGAGTAAGAGTGCTTCAACAAAATTCAAGTAGGGGTGTTGGATTTGGCTTCAGCCTTTCTCTTCCCAACTTCATGGCTTCGTAAGCCTTTAGTGATAGCACATCCACCAAACTACCTTCGTCAATGAGGATCCTCGTGATGCAGATGTTGTAGACGGTCAAAGACATCACTAAGGCGTCATTGTGCGGCTGGTGTAATGTTGCAGCCTAAGCGGTAGTGAAGACAAGTTGCTCGTCCACTGTTGCCATTACTCGCACTTCCTCACCCCTTAGCAGGCCTTTTGCTTGTCTCACTTTTTCCTTCCGACTCCAGTTGGACTCCCCTCCAGCCGGCCCTCCAACGATGGTTCTAAATTTTCGTGGCGGTGGTGATTATTCGCCTCCCCTTTTGTTGCTATGGGACTCAGACGTCTTTCCATTCTCTTGCATGTACTTGTCCAGTCGTCATCTTCAAAATGAGGGACTTTATAGACTTCTTTAGGTCGTAGCAGTTCGAGGTCGCGTGGCCATGATCCCTTTGAAATAGGTAGTATTTGCCCTTTTTTTTGTTGAATCCCACCTTAATTCGGGAATTAGTTTTTTTTTAAAACGAGTGAGATCAAAGTGAAAACCCCAAAAATTTCTATTTATAGTATAAGAGTAAATATTTGAATAGAAAAGTATAATATCTTTCAATATCTAATATTAATCATATTGGGAAAATTAATGATTTTTCTTTCTTAATTTTAAATACTGATTTGAAAAATCTGTAATACTATTTTTATTTTATTTTATTTGATATTAATCCAATAAATTCCAAAAATTATAACCAATATATAATTTAAATATATTAATTCTTTTCTTTAATAATTATCCAATACTTGTTAATTCAATTAATATGTCGAACATATTAATTAATATTCTCAATTTAATAATTATCCAATAATTAATAAACCAATTAATATGTCAAACTAATTAATTTATAATTTTCAAATTTAATAATAATTATTTAATAATTATTAACCCAATATGTCCAACATATCTACAAATGAGAACTCAATAATTATCCCATAATTATTTATAATTAATTTATATAATAAATTATTTTTTCTTCAATAATATTTATCTAATAAATATTACACTCAATATATCTAATATATTAATTAATTATGTTTAACAATTAAACTCAATACCTTTCTCTAAAGAAAAAGCATACCAGCGATAATTTGCTAGCCCAGGTACCAGTGAACCTTTAGATTAAAAGCTACAATTACCTGGATCCAATTGTTGACAAACGAATGAAATTCTGCTATATAAAAATTATTTTTAAGAAAATGCTACAATTAAAGTAAGTGAATGAAAAATTGCTAAGTGGAGCAATTTTCCTTTAAATATTATGGCAAAGATGTGCAATTTTGAAAACATGACGAAACTGAGATCATATCTCAAACTTATAGACTAAAAAAAATATAAATAAAAAAACTATCAAAAAGTTATTATATACTTGTAAAGATCGAACATGTGACGTGATGTTGAATTGGATTACCACCGAACAATGGAACCAATGCACCAATAAGCCTTTTGGTAGAAACTTAATCAATTAACCAAGGGCAAGGAAAATGTAACTATTTACAAAGTAAGCATGTTAATTAACAAGGGTTGACAGATTATCCACTTTTTGTTTGTTGTTTTGCTTCGTAATCAAAAGATCACTTACTATTGTTCATTATGTTTATATGAAGCTTGATATTCTTGAGGAGAGGTTTGAAATGACAATCACACTACTCATAGAAATTATCTTTAAGTTAACATGAGAGCATTAGTGTTTAACATGAATTGATCTTCTTACAACATAAATGTCCTAGTTAATGTTATTATGTTCTTGTTATTAGTTTAACTTTGTAGCTTAATATAATTTTTCACCTGTGTTATGATGTTTAGGACATAACCTATGCAAACAACATTACAAATATTCATATCATTTTATCAACATCAATACTACACAATCAATTTTTGTGCTATTTGTGGGTAGTGTTTTTCATTTAAACGTTTTTAAATTATGTTTTGTTAAAGGTTAACTAAATCAATTGTTTTTGCATAAATGCATGAACGAGTGTTTCAGAACTCTTTTGTAATTGGATCCTGAAATTTAAAGAATTTATCTCCATAGACATCAACGAGAGCAAATTGACAAAAGAGTAAGGACTGCTCAACAAAGAGGTAACAATGATCCTAATGTATCTAATGTTCCCATTATTGACAATGTTGACTGCAATAGGAATGTTAATCCAAATCCAATTGTGAATGATCGAAAGAGGGCTATTAAAGTTTTCAACCCTATAGCTAATGTTCTAACCTCAGGCATCGTAAGACTTGATATTAGGGCAAGATCTGTTGAGTTGAAGTTAATCCAAATCTGTTGATGTTTCAAATGTCACAAACCATTCGACAATTTATTGGCACATCAACATCTTCGATAATATACGGGAGTTGGCGATTCTTTAAAAATATGTGAAGTAACACAAGCGAACCTAAGAATTACATTATTTTCTTATTCCTTAAGGGACAATGCTAAAATCTGGTTGGATAATTTGCCTCTTGGCCTAATCAACTCTTTTGTTACTTCTCTACCTGAGAAAATCATAATTAAATATTTACCTTCTACTAGGAATGTTGAAGTAATGGAATGAAATCATCGGATTTAGACAATTGAATGATGAGAAAGTTAGTAAAGGCTAGCGTTCTCTTGCAGCGATCCCTTATTATCTGGATCCTAAGAACGTATGAAGTGTCACCTAAATCCTTCATCTGGAATTGGTTAGCTAGCCACTACTTGATATCAGTTAACATCCTTACATCATTCCGATTGAGTAAGATGTCATATACATACAACCATTTGAATGCTACTTTCTTGTCAATGAACTTCTTGTAAACACAAGGTTTATAACGTTGTCCTCAAGAACATATGATAAGCTTCAATGTTGCTTGATTTTACAAAGCTAGAGGTGGTTCTAGGATCCTTGTAAACACTCACAAATATGGAAAAACTCAACACTTGATTCCAACCAAGAGCTATGTTAGAATGGTGGAAACTTTGAGATCAAGTTTACAACCTATGATGGTCACTCTAGATCTTAAGACAACTCACTCCAAAATTAGTTTGATAAAGACTAATCCGATGAATTGATTTTTAGTTTAAACCTTAATCAAGATTTGAAAAAAAGACAACACGGAATGGGGTCAAGAAAACTCATGTTTTGATATCAATATCCAGTCTAAAATGAGGTATTACAAGCCTTTTTAAAGGCTTAAATTTCTTGCATGTCTTAGAATACAAAAGGTCTAAAAAATCTAGTAATGTACTTTGTGGAAAATAAGACCTAGAAAGTCAAAAGTCTATTGTACATCAATTGAGAGGCATAAATGCTAGACAAAATGGTAGATTAACTTTTATATACATCTAAAAAACTCATCTAAAAGGTTTTTAGCAATTATTATCTTGTTTGAGAAAGTTTGAAATTAAAAAGTTCCAAAATAACAAATATTAAATTCTTTTTTGGCTTAAAATTCTGCATGTTTATTTTCCTTGCTTCTTGTATTTGATCATTTCTTAGAATACAATAAGGTGGTTGTTGGATTCATATTATCCCCGGTTCCTTGAAAGGATTTATCCTCAAATCAAGATCTTCACTTTCTGGTTTGAACACCTTGTTCTTGTAGCCATGGATGCATTTAGAAGCAAATTTGGGCTTATTTCCTTAAAATAAAGAGTTGTCATTGTGTGTGTTGTTGTTGTTGGCTTCTAATGAAGTCTTTGGTTGAATACGTCATATAAGATATTTCGCCTCCTATAAGAACTCAAAAGAAACACTAGAGAAAATGGATTTATCTTCACTTTCTCTTTTAGACAAACTCACCTTATTGGCTTTTCTCTCATTTTTCTTTATAGGCGAAAAAATATTCCCATGCTTTTGTCTCTCACATATTGTCTTACAATATTCTTTTTCAATCAAATAACATGCTTTTGTCTTGGCCTTGGGTGCATTTTTCCCAAACGCACACACATCAACATATATATCATTTAGAATAATTGTTACAATAGTAGAATGATTACAAGAAAGCAATTCATCACACTCTAATTTATTACAAATTTCAATAGCATATTTTCCAACTAAACCACAATGCATTTCATTTTCAAGGATACAACTTTCTTCTTCAACCGTACGTTGAGTTTTAGCACATAAACTTTCATTTTTCAAAGGCAATTCAATAATTGAAGTTGATTTAAGCTTAGTGTACCTTGTAGACATTTTTTGAGATGTGCTCTTTTTTCTTCCATATCTTCTCTCATCATTTCCAACATATCTTGAAGAGCATTAATAATAACATTAACATACGGAACCTGTTATGCTTTTTCTCATTATGTGACATGTTACAAATAACAAAATGGACCTCTCCATACTTCTCACACAAATTTCACTCGGGACACTCGTGTTTATCACTAAAAGGAATGCTTTTGGTTAGGTCAAATATGTACGAGCTGGTTTAAAAAAATAAAAAAAATTGGTGCAATCTCACTTGAAAATTGCAATAAAACCAATTAAAAAAATCAACTTTAACAAACAAAGACTATAACAATTTAAACATAGAAACAACAACTCAGATTTAAAACAAGGAATAAACAACTACAAAAGAATTTTCAATGTGCATTGGATCCATGAAATTCTTTTGTTTTTCTTTTTACTACTGATTTTTTTTTTCTGGATTTTTTTTTATCCAAGAGCAAAACTAGAGATTCCTAAGAAAGTAGATCTGATAATACGCTTGCTTCTTTCAAAAAGAAATTGAGATAAAAAAACAAACAAGAAGAAAGTAAAGATGCTCTTGTACCAAATGATAAGCTCCAACGGTTCTTTGTTTTACTAAACTAGCGAACCTTCTAGGATGAATATGTCCTATATATTTTATATTTATTTTTAATTGATATTTATCTTCGAATTTCATAATGTAGAAATTTTATTATAAATAAATAAATTCCTTAATTTATATTTCCAATATATTTATTCTCTAATTTAATTATTATTCAATTACTATTACTACAATTAATATGTCCAACATATTAATTTATATTCTCCATTTAATAATTATCCAATAATCTTTAAACCAATTAATATGTCCAACATATTAATTATAATTCTAAATTTAATAATTATCCAAGAATTATTTAAAAAAATATTTCCAAATATTATTAATTGAGATCTCTTAATAATTATCGGATAATATTTCATAATTAATTTATCCAATAAATATATCTATGCTTGTTAATATTTATCCCAAAAAATGTTGAATTAATATATCCAATATTTTATTTAATTAAGTTTAAGCATTAAAAGTAAAACTAATATTAATTATGTTCGACTTAATTTATATATGAATTTGAACTCTTGAAACGTCATCTCTAATAAAATAGTGTATCATCAATTATGAGCTATCTTGAGGATGGTAAACCAATAGGTTGAAAGCTAGAATGATGCGAGATCGCATCATTTTCTATTAACGTCTACGGATATAATCGATCATCTATCATATAATTCTTCAGAAGCTTGTTCCCAATGCATAGCTAGGACAAGAAATTTCTTATACCCTTGTGATTTTATCATTCTTCTAAAGCACCAATGATTTCCCTAAAAAACAAGTTATTTATAATCTAGCTATACACAAGAGACAGCTCTGGTCAATGAGAGACGAGTACCATTTGTTCAATTCTTGGAATCAGTTCTTAAGGAAACAAATCTAAATTTTTCTCAAGATCAATGAAGATGTGAATTCCTTCTGCTACGACGATTCAAAACGTGAAAGGCTTATTGATCCAATGCTATTGTACTAGTCTAACCCATGAAAGTTAAACGATGCTCTTATAAAGTAGAAGTTCACAAGTCCACTAAGGATCATCCTTAATCCATGTACGATCATCCTTAATTAAGTAATTGATACGAATCTATGACAGAATTACCAGCTCTATAATACAACTTTTGTCCCGTCTTATGCAAAAATGTTTGTTTGCATAGGCACCCCCATTCTCATTATGCACATGAACAACCAGGATGAAGTCGTTTTCAACCCTTATAAAGTTGGTCCTACCAATAGTGTCACCAAAATTTAGGTGCCTTAGACTTAGTCTATATATTATAGATGTTGTTAGTTATTGACAATAAACTAGATCTACTTGTATGACTCACATACTTGTCCAAATATACATCCAAATGCCATGGATATATCGTCATTATTCAAATTATTGTGATAAGGTTGATTGACATTTTAAGATAAAATGAAATAATAACCTTTATTAAAAACCAAAATATAACATTAATGCTTGTTTTTTAAAATGGGGTAAATGTTGTATATAAAAATCTTCATATGGTTGAATATTCATGGCGCAATGATTTTTGTTTTGGTTAAAATACCATTTTGGTCCTTCAAATATCACCCTTATTTTATATTGGTCAGAGATTTTCAAATGTTCAATTTTAGACCTCAACCTTGTAAGAAGCTTAAAAATTGTCTTTGAAGTAAAAAAAAAAAGTAACTATGGTTTAAAATTTTATAATTTTGGCAAGAAAATAATAATAAAAAATCCAAATGATTTATGGGGACTTTCATTTTCTTCATTTTCATCTTCATCTTCATCTTTCTAATTTCACATATTTTTCCTTTTATATCAAAACTAGTAGAGAAGCCAACGTCATTAAGTACCATTGCACATTTTTTTAAGTGATTTTTGTTAGGTTATATTTGCTTGCAGTAGTTTTATTATTCTAACTCTCACACCAAACTCACTTTTAAGTGCAAATGACACTTGGTGACTTTTGGGTTGTCTTGCTAATGGAGAAACAAAGGTGAAGACCTGTGAATGAGGGCAGATGAAAAAGATGAAATAGAGAAGAAAGTCAACATAAATCATTTAGATTTTTTTATTTTATTTTCTTGCCAACTCATAAAACTTTAAACCATGGTTATCTTTTGGTAAATTATAAATTTAGTCCTTATGGTTTCATGAAATTAAAGTATAGTCTATGGTTTAAAAATCTAGACTCCAGTATCTATGGTTTAAAATTCTAGATCACTTCAATATCCTTATAGTTTGGAGAAATAAATAATTTAGTTCCTATGGTTTGGTAAAATAGAAAATTTAATCCATATGGTTTGAAGAAATAGAATTTAGTCCCTATGATTTGATAAAACCTAAAAAATAGTCCATGTTATTCGTAAATCATAGGTGAATTAAGTACGTAAATGTGATGTATGAATTATATGTTTTTTTTCCAATCAAATACTTATCTCAAACAATCATCATTAAACACATAAATGACTAACTTCTACGTATTTTATTCACCAACAATTACTAACGATATACCGTTTTTAGATTTTATGAAATCTTAGTTACTAAATTCTAATTTTTCAAATCATAGGCACTAAATTGTAGATTCTCCAAACAATAAACACTAAAGTCTAGATTATTAAATCATAGGTACTAAATTCTAGCTATTATCCAACCATGGAGACTGAATTCATAATTTACCTTTACTTTTTTTCTTAACCTCAAAGACTATCAATGAAACTTAATTTTATAATTAATACAACATAGAAGTTGAAACAAGTAAGGTGCTTTAAAAAATTTATGCTTGTATTGCTCTTTTAAAGGGACAATCTTATGGTGCCCACACCCATCAAGTCCATACTCTCTTTGAAGGGACATTCTTATGAATGCCCACACTCATCAAGTCCATACTTTAAACTTTGTTTGGTTCATCATTAACCTATTTCAAAAAAGAAACGAAAAAAAAAAACTCATAAAAGTATGGTATAAAGACATAAAAAAACCCTCATAAGAGTATGGTATAAAGACATATATCTTGAAACATAGTATGACTTTGAAATAACTGTCAATAATGTTGTTTTATCTCATTTGTGAAATAACTGTCAATTACATGTTGAACAATTTGTTATGACATATGTAAAACTATAGATTTAAATATTTATTGTTTGAATTCTCATATAACTACATGTTCTTAAGGAAACCTGACAACATACTCTAGAATTAAGCAAATATATAGGTTCCTTTGCTCATGCATTTCGTAAATTTGGTAAAGTGCCTTTGCACCTTATGTACTAATTATTAAAGATGCAAAGGGAGAAAATAACAAGCGCAAACTAAGAGTTAAGCAGTTGTTTTTATTGTGAATAACCTAGGGTTACATGCACAGTGTAGTGTAGCTAATAATATTTTATTGAAGTATATTTACGATACTAATGTTGATGCATAACTATTAGGTGATAATGTTGTCATTGAGCATTAAAACTTACTAATGCCTCTAATCTAAACTAGATGATCATTAACTTTTGAGTATGATCGATTATACCCTCAAGACTTCTTGAAAGACTTCTCAACTCTTTCGCACTCAAGACATATTAGTGTTAAATAATCGATCATATACGATATGATTCTTCACGAGCTTGTTCCTAATTCACAACTGTGTCAAATATCTGTTTTACCCTTATGATTACATCTTTCTTTCAAAGCGCCACTAATTCCTCTAATGAACAAATTGTTTATAGTCCCACTATAAACAAAGGTCCTCTAAGTCCAATGAGGGGAGAGAACCGTTTGTTCAAGGCTTAGAATGAGTTCTGAAGGGAACAATTCTACTTCTTCCTTAATATTAGGAAATGCGTGATTTTCTTCTTTTGATGTTGCGTTTCCAAATTCTCACTACGACAATCCCCAACGTGGGAGGCTTGATAACCCATTGTTGTTTGACGGGTCTCACACATGCACATCAAAGGAGGCTTTCATAAAGCAGGAGCTTGCAACCCAGTCATGATTAAGATCATTTCAAGATAAGATTCCATTAGTGAAGTAGTTGATGCGAGTTTATAATAGAAGCTCGATTATAAAACTTTGATCGCATCATATACAAAAACTTCTTTAGGCATAGGCGCCCCTACTCTCATGTCTCCACATAAACAACCAGGATAAGGTCATTTGCATCTCTTGCAAAGTGGGTCCACCAATAGTGTAACCAGAACTTAGACATCTTAGCCTTAGTCCATATATTATAGATGATTTAAGTTATAAACTTGGAACTAGATACACTAATATGTCCCACATACTTGTTCTCGTGTTCATCTTAAAAACCAAGGATATATCGACATTAATCCAATTAATGCGATAAGGCTTAACGACGTTTGAATGTTAAATGCGTAATTTATGGAAAATAACAACTTTTTTAATTATTGAAAATAACTATAAATGTCTAACAATAAATGTTTGTTCTTTAATAAAAACTACAGGGCCTTTAGGGATCAACTCTTAACAATCTTCCACGTGCACTGAAGCCCTAGTAAGATTATTTATTGTTTAGGAAAAACACCAAGTTCCACACATGCTTCATACCATAGAAGATGCCTCAAAGAGACCCATACTCCTTAGGCAACCCTCAAACTCTTTAGTCGAAAGAGCCTTTGCAAAAGAATCAGCAAAATTATCAACCGTATCAATTTGGGTGACAACCACTACTCCCCTATGTACCAATTTTCTGATGAAGTTATATTTCCTCTCTATATACTTCTCTTTTTTTGGATTCTAGGTTCCTTGGAATTAGCCACAGTCCCATTGTTATACCAATACAAAGTGATTGGCTTATCCATGTCCATAACCATTTCCAAACTAGCTAAGAAGTTTCATAACCATACTTCTTTTTTTATGATCACCAAACATCCACATGCTTAATTCAACAATAGAGTCTATGATGCTTCTCCAAACTACAACTACGTCGTTTAGGGTGAACATTAATCCTGATGTGGATCTCCTAGAGTTCTTATCAGTTTGAAAAATGAAAGTTTGTGTACACAGCAAGGGTCAAATCCTTAGGACCTCACATAAGCATATAATTTCTCGTTCTACTAAGATAGTCGAGTATATTCTTAACCACTGTCTAGTGATTGAATCCTTAATTTGACTGATATCTACTAGCAATGCCTATTACATAGCAAAGGTTATGCCTTGTACACAACATAGCATACATCAAGCTTTCTACCACCGATGCAAATGGTATCCATTTTATTTCCCCAACATCTTAAGGTGTCTTAAGACTATTTTCCTTAGACGGTGAGACTTCATGTCTAAACGATAATTGACCTCTTTCTGAATCTTCCATCGCGTATTTGACCAACAACTTGTTAATATACAATGCTTGAGACAAGGCTAGCGTTCTCTTACACCGATCCCTTATTATTTGGATCCTAAGAACGTACGAAGTGTCACCTAAATCCTTCATCTGGAATTGTTTACCTAGCCACTATTTGATATCAGTTAACATCCTTACATCATTCCCATCGAGTAAGATGTCATATACATACAACCATTTGAATGCTACTTTCTTGTCAATGAACTTCTTGTAAACACAAGGTTATAATGTTTTCCTCAAGAAAATATGATAAGCTCCAAGTGTTGCTTTGTTTTACAAAGCTAGAGATCGTTCTAGGATCGTTGTAGAAACTCACAAATATGAAAAAACTCAACACTTGATTCCAACCAAGAGTTATGTTAGAATGGTGGAAACTTTTAGATCAGACTTATAACCTATGATGGTCACTCTTATATCTTAAGATAACTCACTCCAAAATTAGTTGGATCAAGATCAATCCAATGAATTGATTTTTCATTTAAACCTTAATCGAAATTTGAAAAAAAAACAACACGGAATGGGTCAAGAAAACTCATGTTTTGATATCAATATCTTGTCTAAAATGAGGTATTACAAGCCTTTTTAAAGGCTTAAATTTCTTGCATGTCTTGGAATACAAAAGGTCTAAAAAATCTATTAATGCACTTTATGGAAAATAAGACCTAGGAAGCCAAAAGTCAAATGTACATCAATTGAGAGACTTAAATACTAGAAAAAATGGTAAGTTAGCTTTAAATACACCTAAAAAACTCATCTAAAAAGTTTTTAGCAATTATGATCTTGTTTGAGAAAGTTTGAAATTAAAAAGTTCCAAAATAACAAATATGGAATTCTTTTTTGGCTTAAAATTCTGCATGTTTATTTTCCTTACTTCTTGTGTTTGATCCTTCATTAGAATACAATAAGGTGGTTGTTGGATTCATATCATCCCCCGTTCCTTAAAAGGATTTGTCCTCAAATCAAGATCTTCACTTTCTGGTTTGAACACCTTGTTCTTGCTGCCATAGATGCATTTAAAAGCAAATTTGGGGTTATTTCCTTAAAACAAAAGAGTTGTCATTGTGTTTGTTGTTGGTGTTGACTTTTGATGGAGTCTTTGGTTGAATACGTTATATAAGATATTTCGCCTCCTGTAAGAACTCAAAAGAAACACTAGCGAAACATGGTTTTAGCCTCACCTGTTAGTTAAAAAGTACCTTGGTATATAAGATTAAAAATATTTTTCTCAGAAAACAAAATAGATTTATCTTCACTTTCTCTTTTAGACAAACTCACCTTATTGGTTTTTCTCTCATTTTCTTTATAGGCAAAAAAATATTCCCATGCTTTTGTCTCTCACATATTGTCTTACAATATTCTTTTTCAATCAAATAACATGCTTTTGTCTTGGCCTTTGGTGCATTTTTTCCAAACTCACACACATTAACATATATATCATTTAGAATAATTGTTACAATAGTAGAATGATTACAAGAAAGCAATTCACCACACTCTAATTTATTAACAATTTCAATAGCATATTTTCCAACTAATCAACAATGCATTTCATTTTGAAGGATACAACTTTCTTCTTCAACCGTACGTTGAGTTTTATCACATAAACTTTCATTTTTTAAAGGCAATTGAATAATTGAACTTGTTTTAAGCTTAGTGTACCTTGCATTCATTCTTTTGAGATGTGTGCTCTTTTTTCTTCCATATCTTCTCCATCATTTCCAACATATCTTGAAGGGCTTTAAGAATAACATTAACATCTGGAACCTGTGGTGCTTTATCCTCATTATGTGAGATGTTGCAAATAACAAAAGGGGCCTCTCCACACTTCTCACACAAATTTCACTTGGGACACTCGTGTTTATCACTCAAAGTTAGGTTTTTGTTACTAGGTCAAAGATGTACAAGCTGGTCTAAAAAAAAAAAAAGTTGGTGCAATCTTACTTGAAACTTGAAATAAAACCAATTTAAAAAAAAAAATTCTAAAAAATTAAGACTATAACAATTTAAACATAGGAACAACGACTCATATTTGAATCAAAGCATAAAGAACTGCAAAAGAATTTTTAATGTGCCTTGGATCCTTGAAACTCTTTTTTCTTTTTTCTTTTTGCTACTGATTATTTTTTCTTTCTTTATTTTCTGGATTATTTTTTTATCCAAAAGCAAAACAAGAGATTCCTCAGAAAGTAAATCTAATAATACACTTGCTTCTTTCAAAAAGGAAATTTAGATAAAAAAATAAACAAGAACAAAGTAAAGATAGTTCACCTCTAGAGTCGGCCAAGAAATGTAGACCAACGCTCTGATACCAAATGATAAGCTCCAACGTTGCTTGTGATATGAATTCAACTAATGACTTGTGGCATTCCATGAAGGAGCAAGTACAAGAAACAAGAACAAGAAGATTCTAGAGATTTTTAATTACTATGCAGAATTTTAAATACTAGTTTTTCAATATTACTTATTTTGGAACTTTTTAAGTTTAAATTTTGTCAAACATGGCCATAATTGCTTACTTTGTAGATGATTTGGTTAGGTGAGCCAATCTACCCTTTTGTCTAGCATTTAAGCCTCTCAATTGATGTACAATTGACTTTTGGCTTCCTAGGTCTTATT
>JBBMEG010038298.1:0-20050 GCA_037832605.1 Cyclanthera cordifolia | reverse complement strand
ATTCATCGATGAGAAGGATTTCGAATCTCTCCTCAAGTATGCCGAGAAACGTGAATACACCATCATTTGAATTTTTTTAACGGTTCCTTCTATTGTTTTTACATCTTTTATTGAAACCTTGTTTATCTACTGTTAAGATCTAATTTTATCATCCGATAAATTTAAGAAAATTGAGTAACTTGTTTAGGATCTGATATCTATGATCTGCTGTGTTCAAACAAAAGGCAAATCAATGTCTTCATAGCTTTTAAATTCTTGCGGGTGTTCTGAGTAAAAGGTTGGTTGAGTATTGTAAGTTATGATGGTTAAGTATATATTCTCTATATTTAAAAAGCAAACACTTTTGATCCTTGGAATTTTAGTAATCCTCAATTTTATTCTTCTATCAAAGATTTCTTTTCTACTTCTTCTATTTTAAAAATTAAACTTATTACATTTAAGTAAAAATAATCATGCAGGAATTGGATCAAACAACCATGTTGAAGAAAGAGACGTTTAAAATTCAAACCCAAAAACTTCAAATCATGTTGAAAATGAAAGATACCATAGATTATGATTTCAAAATGTTAAAGAACCATTGACATTAGATCTAACAACCTTGCTAAGAAACAAGATCTTTAGAACACAAATCCAAACCCCCTAAAACAAAATTTGAAAATTCTACTTAAGAAAAGTAAAACCAGATTACCTTATCAATCAAATATCTCAAGGTAGAGATTCGAATCACTCCATAAACAAGATTGATCAAGTCAAGCTTGAATGACTCTAAACATGCGACCTAATCATTAGGAATTGCACAATGACTCTTTTTACTACATTTTTCAAGTCTCCTTTCAAAGTATAACTTACATGGTCTTTTATAGACTCGAAATAAAACTCTAAACTTTCGATGAGGCATTACAAAGTTGTAACATCCAAACTCTATGACCATAAGCAAATCATAAATAAAATGTAACCTAAACAACGTAAATAAAAGGTTACAATATTACAATAAACCGAGCCATAAAAACGTGATTGAAGTCTCTTGGTTTGATTTATAACCATTTGTAACCATTCAATATTAAATGAAGCTTGTGTGTAATTATTTTGAAGCCATTGTTCTTTAAATGAAGCTTTGATTGATAAATGACTTCTTTTAATGCTACTTCATCTTCAAGCTTTCCTTTAATCTTGAATAGCGTGGTATGATTCTTTCTGGCATGAAATCATGAGCTTAACATTCTCCTTCTATCCTGCGGCTTTATCAATAATCAGTCTATACATCCCTCCTCATTTATCTTTGTGGTACTATTGTGATACTACTTTTACTATACGTTGATGATGTAATCTTAACAGGAAATGATCGTGTGTGATATCTCATTTGATATCTCGTGTAGTTCCCTTTTGTTCTTTGAAAGATCTAGGTTCTCTCAGTTATTTTCTTGGCATTATGATTACAAGAAGCTCTTACGGGATTATTTTGAATCAAGAAAGCTATGCTCAGGATTTATCCGGAAGAGTTCACATGAGTGAATGCAAGCCCATTCCTACGCCCTATGTTGCAGGCACCTTTTTAACTAGTTCTACAAGTTTTATTTTCTCTGTTGTTATAATACTCAACTCTAGTATCATCATACTAATTACGACAAGGATGTATTCATCAATGAGAAGGATTTTGAATCCCTCCACAAGTATGTCGAGAAACGAGAATACACTGTCATTTGAACTTTAATCGTTTCCTTCATTTATATACATTTTTTATTGAACCCTTTGTTTTCTATTGTTACGATCCGATCTTTATCATCCAATGAATTAAAGCCGAAGTTGTGTAAATTGTTAAAGATTTGATCTTTACGATCCATTGAGTTCAAAAAATAAAAAAGAAAAGCAAATCAATATCTTCATACCTGTTTTAGTAATAAAGTATTATTTTATAAAATTTTTAATTCTTATGTATTTTGTGAGCAGTAAGTTGTTTCGTATTGTAAGTTATCAGGGCTGAAAAGTCTAAGTAGATAATTATTGAGAAATATCTGGTTAGTCTCTATATTTGAGATATAGTTTCTATTTGTTGTAGACTAAAATATCCCGAAAGACTCGGAAGAGGTTGGGACCCACCCGAAGGACAAACAAGTTAACGCCGGCTCCCGGGGTTCGGGCAAATGGAGGCCTCGACCCCCTGGGGGTCGGCCTCGCCATTGCCGACCCCCTGGGGGTCGTCCAAATGGAGGCCACAACCCCCTGGGGGTCGGCCGAGTCCATACCGACTTTCCTGTGGATAAGTCGACCATGTCCAAAGTAGCGCTAAGGGACGCTGCACATCAATGGCGTCCTAGCACTACAACGAGAAGGCTGCACCCCTAAGGAGTCGGCCATGGAGATGAGGACCTGCCAAGGTTGACCGAGTCCAAGTAACTCCGGAGTCAAGGCCGTTACGCCCCCAAAGGGTAACGGTCAAGAGTTACGCCGGTATTCATACCCGGCTTAATGATGGACGTTTCTAACGGTCGACCATCATATCGCCATAAGTGAGCTGTAGCGGTTACGAGATTGGTTGCTATAAAAGTCAAGTCATTTCTCTCTTTCAGTGGACGAATCCTAAGCTAAGTACTCTTACGCTATTCCTAAAGTCTTATACTATTCTCCTAATTAAATTCTGTTTCTGACTTAGGCATCGGAGGCCCTGTGGCTCACACCACACCGGTGTATTAATTTCACTTTTTTGCAGGCTTTTTCGTCATCAGCTAAACAAATCATTACTGTAGATATCCGTTGACCATTTTTCGACATCAACACTACTTAATCTCTATATTTTAAAATAAAATATGTTTGAGACATATTGAGTTGAATAAGACTAACCTATACATTACTACATTTTTCTATTCTATGATGGTTTTTTAATTTCCTAATTCACTTATTATGACAATTATTATGAGCAAGATGGCTTATCATGGTACGTATCACCCATCATGTTATGTATTTTATGACTTATAATGATAATGTCATAAAATATCATTTACGGTAGTTTTAAGTCATAAAAGTATTTTCACGACAATTAAAATTTGTCATAAATCAATGAGAAATATGGTTTATGCAATCTATTTATAACATATAATTGTCATAAATCAAACTAGTTTTTTCCGATTTGTAAAGTGTCATGAATTTACATTTCAAGATAGTCGTGATAGTCATAGTTTATATTTCATGATAGTTTAAAATTGCCGTAAAAGGTATTCATGAGAAATTTTAACGTTGGATATATTCAATTTATTTGTTCATATGATTCTTGTTAATTATAATTAAATCTATCAATTCAAAAGAAGCAACATTTAAACTTGCCAAACAGTCATTGATAACAATGCAACTAAAACCTTAACATGTTCTTATACGAATTATTTTATATATAAAAAGTTGTAAATTACGCTAAATGTGTGAACCTGACAACTTGGACGATAACTGTAGATGTAAACGATTTCTTGAACAAAGTACTTACAAAATATAATTTTAAAATTTTAATTAAATGAAAACAAAATACAAAACTTAAAATACCAACATGATAGGAAAATATAAGCAAATTTTTTTATGAAATGGATCTATAAAGTATTGAAATAAAAATGATGGGAAATATAAGTAAAAAGATTCAACCTATTTAAAAGCAAAAAGCTTAGTCAAATTATAATGATTGGAAAGTGAGAAAAATAAAGAGATGAAAAAGAAAATCATATTGCTGAATAAAACATTGCTCTTCTAGAACGACGACATAATTAATATGCCTGAATAAAACATTGCTCTTCTAGAACGACGACATAATTAATATGCCTGAATAAAACATTGCTCCCCTAGAACGACAACATGATAACAAAAATACATTTATCAACAGATAATAAGGTAATAGCGTAAATATTAAAAGAGTGATGTATCAATTGTATTGATGAACAGTAGCCTTTGCTATTTAATAGAGAAAAAAAAACAAAAACGACTAACTTACAAATACACCAACTACACTAGAGACATACATGAACGAATGTGACTATTCACGGTACCTTCGGACCCATTGTGACTTCAAGGCCATCACCAAGATCTTCAAAATGTCAAATACATTAAAACACAAAGCACTAACAATGGTTAATGAAAAATCCAAAGCTAACCTAACTACAACAACAAAAATTATAGGGATAAAGTTTGCTCCTATATATTTATCCATTCTAACTAAAAAAAGAGTGAACAGAAAAGTACATACTAACAAAAAAATCCTTCTTAAGTTGGTAGTTCATGAGTGTTCAGTTTCTCTCCCAAGAAAAAAAAAGAGATTTAGTCTTATTCAATTTAAACGAAAAATCAACATAAGTTGAGAAAATAGGCTTATAAAAAAATATATAGGTGCACAAAAGGTCTTAAGTCTCACTTTGAGTTTTACAATGACATAGAAAAGGGTACTCTATGTTTTTTTTTAATCAATAACATTTAAGAGTAGGGATTGAGGGTCAAATTTGAACTCTAACCTTCTTGTTACTAGATCATATATCATGCCCCTAGAATAAGCTTGAGTTGGCATAGAAAACCTTCACCAAACCTTCATGAGACTAACTTTTATTAGTTATTCTAAAATTCTAGCATTATGGTTGTCTTTTTGATTTTAGGTTGGAAAGTTTGTAATGCATGATTTTGTAAATTTTTCATCATAATGTTGTGCCAAAACCTGGCACACGATCGTGGGACAAACTTTTATTTTTTTTATCCTTCAAGCATAAGTAATGTGCGTTTTTTTTTGAATTTTGGTCCAAAAGTTAGTTATGCATGATTCTGATTAGTTTTAATCATCACTTCATGCCATTCACTCGACAAAGTTTTACTTTCTATTCTAAGAGTTTTAGCTTTATGATGTGACATTTATGAATATTTTTAAATAATTTTTTTTGTAAATATATTAGAATAAATAAGAGAAAAAAAGAAAGTAAAAAAGAAATTTGCACTACCGCCACGTGGCGCTGAAATAGGGCCAGTCTGCCCCTTACTGGAGAAAAAAAAACCCATAAAACTAACATTTAACTAAAACCCAACCACATTTTAAAACCTTTTAACAAACACCCCCTTTAGGTGGTGTTTGTTTGTAAAATTGTGGATTGTTTATTTTGAGTGTTTAGAAATGATGAGTTATTTTGAGTGATTATAAAGAAAAAATTGTAATAATAGCTTGTTTGTATAAGATTTTTAAAGAGTGATTATAAAAGTTCGTTTATAAAATCTCCATAAACACTCAAAACAAACAAACAACCTCTAATTTATTCAAATATATTTACAAAAAAATTATTTAAAAATATTCATAAATGTCACATCATATCAAAACTTTATGCCAAATCCTCGTACCAAACACGCATGTAACTAACTTTTATTTGATATTCTAAAGCTTCTATCTTTATCCAAGCTTTTTTTTCTTCCTGAAAGTTTGCAATGCTTGATTTTGTCTACTTTCCATCATAAGTTTGTGCCAAAAACTTGCACCAATCATTCGAGGGAAGAATATTTATTTGTTATCCTCATACGCAAAACTCATAGAAGTTTTTTGGTTTCGGTCCCAAAAGTTAGTTATGCATGATTATTATTGTAGGCTAAAATATCCCGAAAGATTTGGAAGAGATTGGGACCCGCAAGAAGGACAAATAAGCCAACTACGACCCCTTGGGGTAAGCCAAATGGAGGCCTCGACCCCAAGGGGGTCGGCCAAGTCCATTGTCGACCCCCGTGGTTCTGCCAACCGCCCTTGCCGACCCCCGGGGGTCGGCCACACCAGCACCGCCCCCCAAGGGTCGGCTCACACCCGGGGGGGGTCGACCTCGCCATTTCCAACCCCTCGTGGGTCGGCCAAATGGAAGCCACAACCCCGAGGGGCAGCCTAGTCCATACCGACCCTCCGGGGGTCGGCCAAGGTAGGCAAGGACCTCCCGGGGTCGGCCCTTGCAGCCTCACCCTTCTCGGATCCGACAACGAGTAGGTCAATCTGAGTGGATTGGTCGTGGAGGTCAGAATTCCCCCAGAGCCGACCAAGCCCAAGTAACTTATGGAGGCGCTGTACCCCTTAACGCCCCTGGTTACAACGAGTAGACCAACCTGAGTGGGTTAACCGTCGAGGTTAGGACTCTCTTATGGATGAGTCAACCGAGTCCAAGTAACGTTTAGAGGCGTCGCACCCCGTGGCGTCCCCCGTTACACCTTCGAAGGGTAATGGTAAAGAGTTACGCTGAAATTCATACCCGGCTTAATGACGGAAGTTTCTAACGGCAGATCATTATATCGCCATAAGTGAGCCGTAGCGGTTACGAGACCGGCTGCTATAAGAGTCATGTCAATCTTTATTCCAGGAGATCCCCGATCGAATCCTAAGCTAAGTACACTTACGCTATTTCCTAAAGCCTTATACTATTCTCCTACAACTCCATTTCTGACTTAGGCATCAGAGCCCCTGTGGCTCACACCACACCGGTGTGTCCTAATTTCATCTTTTTTGCAGGCCTTTTCGTCCTTAGCTAAACAAATTTACTGTGGATATCCGTTGACCATTTTTCGACATCAACAGTTGTCGTCGTCTGTGTCAACGAGAGTGTTCTACCTAAACACGCTAATATCCAAACTATTTTCCTGCATAAAATGTCGAACGTTGAAAACGCCCACCACCACGATGTCGATGAAGAATCGGACGTCGAGCACGCTCCGAGAAGGATTGCCTCTAGAGGGCAGGACGTTGTTCACGTCGAAAACCACCCGGATCTTGAGGGTGCGGTTGCCAGACAGGAGCCGGAGAGTGCGGATCCAATGTTTACAGCTTTAGAGGAACGAGTGCAAGAAATGGCAGAGAGTTTGAGTCGCCTGGTGTAGTTGCTCGGGCAACCACCTCCGGCTCAGACAGCTGATGTTGGGAACCAACAAGCGCAGCAGGAGGCGGCGCAATGACAACATACCAAGATAAAGGCTGTGGCGGAAAAAATAGCTCTGTTGGTCCGGGACCCTGCCAAAGGGAAAGCCCCAGTCACGGAGGCGTCGAATTAAAAGGCGCATTCCCGGCACCGAAGACCGGTCGAACGACTTTGACTGGGCGGTAATGACCGGAGGAAGGAAAGTTCAGTCCATCAGAGGATCGGGTCCAGGACTGGGAAGTCTCCCTGGACGCAGTCACAGTCCCCTAACAAGGAAAGGGGAGGCAAAAAGTCACCTCCACCACCGGAAGTCATAACTGTAGTCGGAGGACCGGTTGGAGGGGAACAATTGTTTGTAAATAAGTGCTATCACACGGCCCCCAGGAGATGGAAGAGGTCACAGAAGCGAAGTCTGTCGAAGAGGAGCCAAGTCCAGGTGAGGCTGTCCAGAAGACAGCACTTGTTGAGGGCCAGTCCTCAGGGATGGACCTCGACCCCACCTCGAGAGGGGTTGAGTGAGGCGGAGTATGAAGCCTTAATCGTTGGACTACAGATAGCCATGGTGATAGGGGCAAAAAAGCTCGCCATCATGGGCGACTCTTAGTTGATCGTTAGCCAAACCTCGGGGGTGTTCCTGTAACGACCCGGTCCATAACTGTTAGGTTATAGCACGGACGTTACTAATGCATGAAAAAATTTAGTAAAAATTTCGACAAAGTTTCCCCTAAAATATGGGAAACCATACCTGCAAAACATGTAATTCAGAACCTGGACATTTCAAAATACATTTAAAACGACCCTGCAAGTTCCAAACAAAATAGTTATCCTATCCTGGCAGTCAACAGTTAAGAAGATCTCGAGATCTCGATTTTAAAACTAAAATAGTTCACACTAAGTTATTACAACAGTTCGTGCAGAAGGAGTTTCAACTCGACTATAAGTAAACGACTATAACTAAAACACAACGGACTCATTTTCCCCCTGGTCTATCCTCAGTTGTCGGTCATCCATCCTGGTGCGTACCTGCAACTATGGTTTTGAATCCATAGCCAACATAAAACGAAGGGGTGAGTCTGTGAAAACTCAGTAAGAAACCCCGCACGGGGTGCACGTAGCATATAGAATAAAACAAGCGTTAATCAAAAGTCTAAGAATAACATGCACAAAGAAACGAGAAAGCGTCCCGACTCTTGGGTGTCTGTGCCATGCGTTCCAAAACTCGTGGTGATACTCGAGTAGTCTCACCAGTCGATGCTGTGAAACTCCAAAGTCACAACCTGACCCCTCAGGGTACAACAGGGAGCCAAGTAACTCCGGAGTCAAGGCCGTTACACCTTCGAAGGGTAATGGCCAGGAGTTACGTCGGTATTCATACCCGACTTAATGGCGGACGTTTCTAATGACCGATCATTATATCGCCATGAGTGTGCCGCAACGGTTACGAGACTGGCTGCTATAAAAGTAATGTCAATCTTCATTCCGAGAGATCCCCAATCGAATCCTAAGGTAAGTACACTTACGCTATTTCCTAAGGCCTTATACTATTATCCTAAAACTCCATTTGTGACTTAGGCATCAGAGCCACTGTGGCTCACACCACACTTGTGTGTCCTAATTTCGTCTTTTTTCCAGGCTTTTCGTCCTCAGCTAAACAAATTTATTGTGGATATCCATTGACCATTTTTCGCCATCAACAATTATGTTTAGTTTTTAATCAGTAATCATGTCAAAACGATCAACAAGATTCTTAATTTGCTTTACTTGATTTTGATTTCCCAAAATCGATGCAAAACTACTACCATCTACTAGTAAGTAGTTATCGATAATTTGTTGGTCTTAAGTAACCCAAATGTTGCTGAAATAAATTTAGGAAACGTTATTAAATATAACAGGTTGGTATAATAATTAAAAAAGATATATTACATATGCAATGTAACAAAGAATGTGAGTATAGTCAATTTCTTCCATCTCACAATATTGCAAAATATCTTCTATTGCAAGAAGCAGTTGTTATGAAAACCAAACATTTTTTCGATAAGATCTACTTGTAGCATGTCACTATCACGCATACTATGTTTGGCAAAGTGATAAACAACTTGATTGTGGTTGGAAACGTCATGTCTGATTTATGAGATTGTGTATCTGGATATGACAATAAATTTAATCTATTATTAGTAAAATAATAATGTTATACATACTATAAAGAGGAAATGTAAAATTAAATACCTCTTTCGATAGATTGGTTGTCTTAATAATCCATGCACGCGGCCATGGCACAAAAGTGTTGACGGCTTGTCCAAGATATTGAAGCTCGTCGTTTAGAGGATATAGAAGGTCTAAATCCTCTTGTTTCCAATTATTAAATCCACTAGAACGTAGGCGTTGTACTTTCCTAGTGGAAGAACATGAATCTTAGCAGATGCGCTGCTCGATTCATACATTGTGCCAATGGCAACAATGTTTTCTATATTTTCAATTGCAAGTTGACATGCCACACCCTTCAAAAAAACACATAGTTAGAGTAATACCGATATTAATTTGAGAATATAAAAAATTACATTAATTTAATAATATACAACTTACTTCTCCTATGTTTTGGACATCGGGATGCGCCATGCGTTCTCTAATGACTTGGGCGTTTGAAGGATCTCATTTGCTAAGCTCATTGGTTCTTTCGATATCGGGTGTGATTGATCATTATTACCTCTCATACAAGGAGAGCAACCAACTTGACTATTTCATTCTGTTGATTTTTATATCATATTAACATTTGGACGAGTCATCTTGAAGAAAACTAATGGAGATAAAAATTGACCTATGCTCCTAACATGTGCTCGTCTATAATTTGATCGATTGGAACATTTTCAATATTGCTTCTTTTCCTCAAAATAGATTCTCCATGCCAAATCCATGTGTAATAACTTTGATCGATACCATTTATAAATAAATAGTCTCTTACTACATTCACATTTTGGTACTTAGCATTCTCACATTTAAAACATGGACAACAAACAGCATTTGACCATCTGGAATGTCGTAACGCATTTTCTATAAATATCTCAACTCCTAAACTATATTCTTGTGACATTCGATCCTTAAGCATCCACAACTTATCCATATCCCAACTAAACTTATACTTAACACAAGGTAAAAATCCAAACACAAATTTTTAAGGCACTACTTTTAAAGATATTTCGTACATATACGTTTTATAGTTCAGATCCAAGATATAAAAGAGATATGATCAAAGCTACATCATGCTACCATTCAAAAAATTAGTCATTAATTATAATAGAAATTTAGCATAAAAAAGAAATAAAACTATTTAAAACATATAAAAATAAATAATACTATTTAAAATATATAATCAAACCCATAAAAACAATTCCTAAAAAAATGCATTCTTACCTTTGAATTGTAGGAGGTGGACGAGAAGAGCCCCAGATCCGTTCAACAAGTTGTAAAAAGAGAAAAGAAGAAGTTTTTTAGGAAATGATAAAATAAATGGAGAAATGTGAGTTTTTTGAGATTTGAAAGAAAGAAAAGAAATATATGAGATGAAAATGAGAAAGAAAAGCAAAAATGGGTGAGGGAGTATGTAGTTTAGGTGAAGAAGATGAGAAATAGGAAGAGTTTTTTGAGGTTTTGAGATTAAGAAGTTCAAAAATGTTGTGAGAGGCTTTGAGAGATAACGAAGAAGAAGATGAGGGTTTGTAAGAGGGTTTGGGGAATAGAGGTCTTGGCCGCGGGTAAAGGGAAAAGAGAGGGAAGAAGAAGAAGAAAAAGATGATGAGGGCATTTTTGGAGGTATCGGCCGCAGGTCAATGGAAAAGAGAGGGAAGAAGAAATAAGAGAAAAAAAATGAAACGGAAGAAAGGGATTTCAACGATATGGGTTTAATTCAAAGAAGAATAGGATTTGGTGTCGGTCAGACCGACACCAAAAAAGCCATAAATTAAAGGTTTTGGTGTAGCTGGTCTAAACTTTTGGTATAGGAAACCGACACCAAAAGTAACCGATATTAAATTTGTGGTTTCGGTAACCGACACCAATTTACCAGACCGACACCAAAAGCGACCGACACCTCATATCTTTGTTTTCAAATTTAATTTGGATTACCCTCACATATTCCCGCTTTTGTTGTAGTGATTCGATTTTGGCCCCAATATGCAATGCAACCTAATCATATTACCTATTTTTAGCACTAAAGTGCTTTTAATAGTAAAAACCCACATACCTGTCTTTTTAGCATGCTCTATCATTAGTATTAGGAAAATTTAAAGAAGGTCAACAAAACATAGAATTACTTGTTCTTCAAAGAGCATTACATTTGATTTTTTAAGATTGAACCACCGAAAAATAAGGTGCAGCTTCGTTTCTAGCGGCTTAATAAGTGAAACTTCAAATGCAAGCATCTTTAACTCTAGAGTTTTTATAATTGAACTTCCGAAAAATAAAGTGCACCTTCCTTTACTTCCACTTTAAATTTTAGAATCTTCGGTTTTTAGGATTTTCTCAACTTGAAAACAACATATTGATTTTACTCAAATTGTGACTCTTGTTCTACCATTATAATGAAAGTCCATTTTTCATACTCAATAACTAAAGCTCTAGTACCAGCTTGTTAAACCAATAATTGTTCAAATGCACTATATGAAACCTAAAAGGAAAATGCCTTGTAGTTACTTAAATTTGAATTACATTTTACCTTAAACGACAAGAGTTCAAACCCACCTTCTACAAGATTTTTTCCATTAGCTCTTTGGTGGCTTTGCATGTTTAACTTTTGACAGCTGCTAGAACAATTTTAAGAAGGTGGCTTTGCATGTTTAACTTTTGACAGCTGCTAGAACAATTTTAAGAAGGTTAATCATACTTTAATCAATACTTCAATTTTCCACTTTCACTAAATAATTTCATCTCTAGTGGTGTTTTTTTAGTTGCTTGCTTGAAGTCTTTAAATATTTCTGAACTCTTATCATAAGATTTTGAACAAGAATGATGGTACTGCACATATAAAGGGTGAATAGAAAGAAAGTTTGAACAAGAATGATGGTACTTGAATGATTCTCACAAAGAAATGCATGTTTTCTTTAGCCTTAAAAAAAACAATCTTTTCTGAACTTTTGCTTCTAATTGTTTAGTTAATGACTTTAATGTTTTGTGTATGAACAAATTCAATCTAACTAGGAGATATGCCAAAAAGAAATAACAACGAGTTTGAGAGAAAAGTGAGATGACTGAAGCAAATATAATGGTTTGACGAAACCAATGTATACATTCACTTCAAGTGGTTAGTGCATATTTTGAACATTTCACAAGTATATGTGAAATTCATCCAATCTGTTCATATATGTGGGTTATAAAATTCATTCACCAACATTTCATAAGTATCCACGATTCTTGAACTCATTATTTTGAACAAAATCACCCATTAAAATACACTATTTTTGAATTCTCATATTATAAACGTGACCTATATATGTTAGGTTGCATCTACTGGACTAAAATAGTTTTGAACCGCCTAACTTTTTCCTTTTTTTTTAGATAAATTTTTAATAGATATCAAATGGATGTAAATGTTTCAAAATGTTCTAGATAGTTATTTTTGTTTAGAGTGCTTTGTTGAGCTGCACTTATCTATAATGACTTAAACTGTTATGCATAACTATTTTGAAAAAAAATAATTTCTTTTCACATTGTTGAACGGATTATCTTGTTAGAAACAAACTCAAAGCTTGTTAATTTCAGTTGAATGTCCCAAGTATTTATTATGTACCTTTGAATGATATATGGTGAGTCGATTCACTTGTGGTCTTGAAAGCACGTTGACATGTCTATTTAGCTAATTTATGTTTATCCACCTAAAACTCAATGCTTGTTGGTGGCCTTAAAGTAATAATTCATTTCTTCTTGCTATTTGATAGGAATGATGCAAGTTCCCTAACATATCTTTCGAAAACATTTACCGACTTGGAATGTAAACTCGGTCCAACATACCATGCAACCTTGTCATGTTAAACCTATTTGCATTTAAGTGCTTCTAACTCGTTCCTTTTATCATGCTCTGTCATTACTTATATGCACCTTAGGAAATTTATAGAAGGTCAACAAAAATTATCATTACTTGAACTTAAAAGTGCATAACATTTGAACACTTACAATTGAACATCGAAAAATAAGGTGCAACTTCCTTTAAAAGGCTTAATCAGTGGAACTTCAAAGGTAAGCATCTTTGACTCTAAAAGTTTTTAAAGGTGAACAAGAATGAAGGTACATACTTTAACGATTCTCACAAGGAAATATAAGTTCTCATAAGCCTTAAATCTTTTTTGCTCATTTGAATATTAACTTGTAATTGTTAGATTACCCACTCCAACTTCTTAATGTTTCGTGTATGAACAAATCTAAGCAAACTAAGAACATATGCTAAAAAGAAATAACAAAGCGTTAAAGAGAAAAAAGTGAGATGACTCATGCAAGGATAGTGGTTCGACGAAACCAAGGTATACATTCACTTCAAGAGGTTAGTGCATTCATTCTCTTTTTGTTCACATATAGGTTATAAAATTCATTCATGAATACTTCACAAGCATCCATGTTTCTTGAACTCATTGTTCTGAAAAAAATCACCCTTTAAAATACTTTTTTTTTTTTAATTCTCATATTATAAATGTGACAAGAATACCTTAGGTTAACTACTATAATTTTTGCATTCCATTACTGTAAGGACCCGACCCAACACAAAGTCTAACACGGGGCCTTAACCTCTTATGCATGTATAACATTTATTAAAATCATGGAGACATGCTTAATATCTTTTGTATTTAATGAAATAATTTAATAAAACGTAAGCAAAGTCTAGGGGTACCCGAAAAACGATAAAATATCATTAAAACCTATATTAAACATGCCTCAAACCATTTCATGCTTTAAAATCATAATTCAATATTAAGCTCAAAATTACTTAAGAAACTAACTCATCTTGCCCATGGTCACATCAGCTTCAGCTCAGCCATCCCGGTCCACCTGTAAATACCTGGAAAGAATCCACAATGGAAAAGGGTGAGTTCGCGAAAACTCAGTAAGGGATACCAGTACGGGATCTAGCAAGAACACAGATAATCAGAGAAACACTAAGTAACATGATTACGTAAATGTCCGAAGCCATAGCTCTAACTCAATTCTTAGTTCAACCACGAATCTCATAACTTTATCACAAACCCTATCTCCGCTCTTCATCTTAAACTTGGTAACCTATACTAGTGTGGGAGCACCTCGGCGAGCCGAAACAACCTGGTTGCCACCAGACTTCGAACACTCGCACGAAGGGTAGATCTAGGACCCTTCGCTATGGGATATCTCCCGACTCACACTCCTAGCACGGCACCTGGGGAAAGTCAGGCAAACTCTGGGTAGGTATGGCTAATCGGGTGGCCCTCCGATCCCTGACACTACCGCGAAGTAGGAATATCTTCCCCAACGCCCTGCACCTGAACTAAACTCCTAAACCTTGTCCCCTTTGGAACCTTTAACTCGATTATACTCAATAGTCTCTTCGAATCCCCTAAACAAGAACACATTACTTGATTGACATGCTCGGCCCCCGTTGGGAGAGCCAACCCGTAGCTAACAGATTGAACTTATAACCAACACGAAACAGAAAATAACATCCGAAACAGGAACCTGAATCTTTACTAACATGACAACCTAAATATCAGGAAATCGACCATAGGCAATAACACGCAGTCTTAGAAACAACATACTAAATATAGAAACAATACAACATTCACAACCTACTCAGAAAACACGCTAGAACGAACTAAGCGCAACAGATAAGACATCTTAAAACATCAGAAACAGACATTCATAGCAAAATACGTTGAACAGTGCTAAAATAATCAAATACGAGCTCAAGATTACCCACAACGACCCTATACTAGGGAAACAGTCCCTTACCTTGGCCGAAAACTGCTCGGAACGGCCCTTGGAACTCGAAGGAAGAATCCCCTAAAGAAGCTCCACCTAAAAAGGGTCGTATAGGACAAACGGGTGAGAATTAGGCTCTAAAAATCCCAAAAACGGACTCGGGACACAGGATTTACCTTAGAAACGAAGTTCGGGTTTTTCCGGTCACCAGAGACGGCGGCACCGGCGACGGTGCGTGAATTACGACAGCGGCGCGGGGGCTGGGGCTCGCCGGCGCTTGAGGCGCATGCACGAGCAAGCTGGGGCGCATCAGCAGCTGCTTCGGAGATAGGTACAGGTGACGCGTCAGGTTCGGGTTGGTGCAAACAGGTTCGGCACACGCATGCAGGCTCGGGCTGACGTGGACTAATGCGAGGCTACGAAACGCAAGGCACTGGTTGGCTGGGGAAACGACACTTGGCGCGGCTAATGGCGAAGCGACGCGTGGCGTGCAGTGGCTGGGGAGCAGAACGACGCGCGCTGACTCGCACAGACGACGGCTACCTCTGGTTGGTCGACACCACGACACGCGTTGGTTAGCTGAGGCGGGCGGCGCTGGCGCGGCCAATAGCAGCGTGACGTGTGGCGGCTCGCAGCTGGCGCGTTAGTCGGCGGTCGGCGACTGCACGGAAGACGACGTTGACGACTCCTCGGGACTCGCGCTCTGACTGCTAATGATTGCGAAGTGATTAGGGTTCTGAAATCGGTGCAATCATTGGGTATTTATAACCCAATCATCTCATATTTTGGTTTTTAGCCTATTTTGTCCTTTTCCCTATTTTGTCTTTTAGTGCCAAAATTACAAAATTGCCCTTGTTGACCCAAAACTCCTATTTTGACCCAAATTTCATGAAAAGACCATTTTGCCCCTTGTTTTCTTAAGTCTAAAATCAATATCCTATGGGTAATTTCGTCATTTAAATTCTTGAATTTCCCGATATAAAATAATAACTTAATTTTTATTAAATTTCAAAATTACGGGTTGTTAGAATTACAATCCTTTGTTCACCAGCAACAACACCGAAAAGACTCTCGCTCCAACGCACGACTTCTCGAAGTGAATCTCTAGGTTTGGATTTTTTTCCCAACTCTGTCTTCCTTGTTTCTTCGTTGATCTTTGATCAAAGCTTTTAAGGATTGGGGTGAACTATTTATTGGGTTCTTTCTAGGCTGGAACAACACACTTCTTCGATTTCTTCCCCTTTGGCAATTCTGTTCAACCTTAATAGAGTAAGCCTTAGGTTTATTTTTTTACTTTCTCTTCATCATTCTTGATTTCTTAACGGTAATTGAATACACACTTGTTGGTTTTTGTTTGGTCAAGTTTGAGCTTTGAGTTTTATGGGAGTAAGGTGGGTTTGACCCCTACAACCATGATTAAGTTTAAGCCTAATGCTTGTATCATAAACGAGAAGTTTATAAGCTTTTTAAATGTCCATTAGTTTTAAAAGCGAAATCTTGATTGTTTGAAAGTTTGGGGTCAAGTGTAAAGACCCGACCCGAACAAGGGTCATTCCTAACTACTTATACATGCAAACTTTAAAAGTAACCCTTAAAGAACAGGAAAACAGGAAATAAATGCTTTATTTAATTCGCAATGAAATCGTTCGAAAAATAGTGAAACGGGTACCTAAATAGTAAAGTTTTAAATCAGGAATCTAACGAAAACACTGCAGAATCCAGTTTTTGCGTAATGATCAGAGACTAAATATGCAGTAAGACAAAAACATTATAACCCGACACGACACAGGCCCATGGTTTTCTCAGCCCCTCCGATCAACCATCCTGGTAAAGTCTATGTGTACCTGTGGAATCCAAAGAAATAGATAAGGTGAGTTACAGAACTCAGTAAGGATCCCTAACCGGGTCCAAAGCTACACAAACAATAGTTATATAGAAACTTGGAAAAACCATAGATAAATGAGTAAATGCTATATCAAAGACTCATAGGTCTTATACAGTCTCGACATTCAGGGGAAAAATGAAGGCGACTTTGGGGCTATTCTGAAGGAACATGCCACTCCCGGGTCCCACACAATATTAATTGAGTACACATCCAAGGCTATCCTGTTAGGGAATGCCACTCCCGGGCCTTCCACTGAGTCACCTGCTCGAGGTTTCATCATAAAACATATAACAGCCTAGACAAAACATGTACACCATAAGTAAATAGAGAACCACAACATAGTAAAGTTCGACTGTCAAGACGTACCACGATTCTAATCTTAATTTAGGTTATATTACACATGCGTCACTGAATTATGATCACACGATTTCAGTAAAATTTCCCTTACCTTGGCCGGAGAATCAATAAATCTCTCAAGTACTCGAACTACGCGAACCGGGGCCTTTTTCAAAGCTTAACTAATAAAACAGGGTAAAACAGTGAGAAACTGGCCTTGAAATCATCAAAATTGAACTCGGAACGTAGAAAATACCCAAAAAACACTACCCGGAATTTTTTCGGCGAGATGACGGCGGCGCGTGAGGGAACAGTCGCCAACGCGTGAAGCTGACGCGTAGAGGTGGAGGCGCTTCAAAATGACGACACGCGGCAGGCTCGAAATCGGGGAATAGGTTCGGCCGACCAAGCTGCAGGTTCGGGAACGCGCTGGCCAATCCGAAGCTGAGTTCGTCTGAAGGCGGCGACGGCTTTCGGTGCTGAAGACTGTGCCAATGATTGGTGACAGAGGCTGTCAGCGTTGACACGTGGGAGCACCCAAGTGGTTGAATCTAGCAACGACAGAGAAATCTACGCTAATGATTGGCTGTCGGTGCTAAAATCGACGCTATCGGCGGCTGTCAGAGGCAATGATTGTCTTATCTGAAGGCTGTCGGCGGCTGTCTGAGGCCAATGATGAGTCTGTCTGGCGGCTGTCGGAGGCCAATGATTGGCTTGTTTGGCGGCTGTCGGATTTCACCGAAAGAGAGGAAAAAGGTGGTTGTCGGTGCTGAAATCGAGAGTGCAATCAAAACCTAATGATGCTCTCTAATTTGGCTTTATATATAAGGACAAAAAGACCCTAAAAAATTACCAAAATGCCCCTAGGGTTAAAAATGACAATTTTACCCATAGTTTTCAAATTCCATTTTCACACCTTCCGAGAAATAGCTTTAATAACCACTTTTAACCTAAAATAAATTTTAAAACGACTCCCGAGGTTCCCGATAAGCTCAAAAATTACAAAACTAACCTTGTTAAACAGGGAGTGAAAAGTCGGGCTGTGACATCAAGACTAGCCATTCGACTTGAGTAAGTGAGTACCTTCAAATCCCTTATGCTCTTCAATGTATGATTGGTGAATATCGTTCTTTAAACGAAAATCTTGATTGTTGTTAAGTTTGTTGTTTACTAATTGTTTTATTGCTTAAATGTAAGGTTGGACAACTTATCTAAAACGTTCATCTTCACCAAACTTCGTATAACTGGTTCTAGTTATACATGGTCGAGTTGTCGAAGCCCGTCAAAGTAAATCACTGACTCTTCTAACTCTAACTTGTAGAAATAGTGGAACCAGGTCGAATCCCAAAGGAGCTTTGTATTAATTTCTCAATATTTGAAAATAAAAGGGGATTTTCGTGTTTGAATGAAATCCTAAATAAAACAATAAAAATAAATAAAACAAACAATTTACGAAAATTTTCAATTCAAGAGTTTAGTTTAAAAATATGAGCAAAAGCTTCATATATGCTAGAGTAATTTTCATTCTCTTTGAAGTGCAATTGGTTATCTACTTCTTCGTTTGATAGATGTTAGACATGCGTTTGTTTTTACGACCTTTTCAAATAGAAGGACATTTTACTGTTTGTTGTTTTTTCTCCCTTGGAACTGCAAATGTTCTATATTAGAAAACATTTTATTTGATTTTTTTTGCAATTTTTTTTTTGTCTCATACATATATGAAGGTTACTAAAAGTGAAGAAAAGACAGCGGGAAAGTGTATTGCTTTCCACGAGGCATGTTTAGTGTTTCTTATCTTTCTTTGCTAATCTTAGTTTATGACAACATTGTGAATTTGCTTGCTATGGTCGTGTATGACCTGGGGATGTCTACTTTGATGCCTCCTGAAAAGGGTTGAAAACCCTAGGAAGAGAGATGAAGAGAAAAAGCCTTTTGATTAAATAAAATTGTCCACACAATGTAAAAAAATAAACAGCGTCCTTAAATAGAGTACGGGAGAGAGAAAGGAGAATAAAGACAAAAAACAAACACAGCAGCAAAGAAATAAAATTTCACAGATTATTAAGAAAACACAGTGTAGTTAGAAAAACTGTTTAACATCCCCCGCAAGCGAAACAGGTTCTTAAGCACGGAGAGCTTGGTTCTCAGATTTGTAAACCGGGCTGACGGTAATGCTTTCGTAAGAATATCAGCAAGTTGATCCTCGGAGGGCACGTATTTGACAAGAAGCGGCTTGCTCAAGACCCTTTCACGAACAAAATGATGGTCAATCTCGATGTGTTTTGTTCGTTGGTGAAGGACTGGATTAGCGGCAAGGTAGGTGGCACTGATATTGTCACATAATAGAAGAGGAACGCATGAAGTATGAAATCCCAATTCACGAATCAAGGCAGAAACCCATAGAATTTCAGCCGCCCCATTGGCAAGGGCTCGATATTCAGATTCGGCACTAGAGCGAGAAACCGTCTTTTGTTTGGAAGAAGACCAAGATATTAAATTATCACCAAGAAAAGTGCAATAACCTCCAGTGCTTCGACGATCATCAGGGCAACTTGCCCAATCTGCATCAGTATAACATATGAGGGATAAGCTTGATGGAACCAGACGAAGCCCGTGAGAGGAGGAGCCCTTCAGATATCGAAGTATTCGCTTGACAGCAAGCCAATGAGTTGTTGTGGGGGCATGAAGAAATTGACAAACCTTGTTGACAGCATATGATATATCAGGACGAGTGATAGTACAATATTGCAAAGCTCCTACAATGCTGCGATACTCAGTTGGGTTATGAAAAGGCTCTCCATCAAGGAGAGACAAAGAGTTGCCAGACGCCATCGGAGTGAGAGCAGGTTTACAATTTGTCATGTCAGCCCTTTCTAAGACATCCTGGATGTATTTTTCTTCAGAGAGATGAAGAGTATCACCATTGAAAATAACTTGAATGCCCAAGAAATATGATAGAGAGCCAAGATCTTTCAATTGAAATTGTTGACTTAATCGATTGACAAATGAG
>JBBMEG010038258.1:0-14877 GCA_037832605.1 Cyclanthera cordifolia | reverse complement strand
TAACTGACAAGAAATTTTTCTTGAAGGTATGGCTGGTCTTCCGATGCAGAACATGGGCCTTTTGAATTACAGACGTCCTACTGCATTCAAGATGATCATATCATGGATGCCAGGGATATTGAGGGACGAGATTTAGCCTCAGTCAATGCTCAACATGTGGATCTCAATAATGAGGAGATAGGTACATTGAATAAAAGTATGTCAACTCCTACTGTGCCCAGTGAGGCAGAATTGTACATATCTGCACGGCCAAATGATGATCTTCCAAGGTCCTCTGATTCTGCGTTAAATATGCCATGGGATAAAAAGAATGTTGCTGATAGAAATATTACCCAACGATCTGATGATGTGGTATTTTTATCTCTCTTACTATTTTAGATCCACAATATATACACACAGAAACACATTCGTATAAATAGTGATATACTGTCAGCTAACTGATGTTCTGATGTCAAAGATGGGTCCTGTTCTGTACTTCATTGATGCTTATAATACTGATCTTTTACATAATTAGCTGTCTTATATTGACTTAATTGCTTGAAATGAATTGTGCTTTGCTTCTAATTTCCAACTCGTGGGTTTATTTTTAAAGATGGATTCTGCTCTGCTGATTAATATTTTATTAATGTCTTCAATTTTGCTGCCATCAGCTGATGGTACTCATTCATTTTCTCCATCTGTTGTTGTCTCTTCGAAATTGTTCACTTTCACTAGGGTACTTCCACTTTCAGGTAGATGGTTTCCCGTCTCATTGTTCTTAGCTGTGAACTGAAGGTTCTAGAATTGGACATACTGGAATAATCTTTTTGTAAAATTTTATGTTTCAGCATTAGGACAAATCTAGAGAAATCTTGGAATATGCCTGCATAAGTCTTGTCAGTTTCTTGTTTTAGTCATGATGATTATTTTCACCACTGCATTGAACTTACTTTTCATAATATACTTGTAGTTTTCTTTTGACTTAGACTGTATCTGTTAGATCCCTAGGTATAAGATAGATTTTTTGATATTAATATTTAATGTATCAGGGCATGGTTGTAATTAGTGATGATGTTGTGCTTAAATAGGGAGGTTGGGGTCTTAGGAGGGGGGGTATGTAAGTTTTGCTATTGTCTTGGAAGGGAGACATTGGGAGAGTCCTAGCCCTCTCGAACGGCTACGGGTTGTAACGTCGAATATTATCTTAATATATTGTTCTTCTTTACTATCATTCTCAGTGTTATTTGTCTCGGTTGGTTGAGGCAAATCGGTGTCTTAACAGTATCTTCCTTTGTATATTTAGGATGATCTGAAGTTGAGCAATGGAGCTTCCTTATCAGCAGGGGAATGGGCTGACAGCCTTACAAATATAAGCATTGGAGACCTACTTTCAGGAGTTTCTCAGGGTGGGGATCGGAACTGCATCGATAGACCTCTCGAAGGCACCCATTTTCTTCAGCAGATCCCATTCAGCTGTGATTCGTTTGATGCTGCGATTGCTGCTCATATATCTAGACAACAAGATAAGACAGTTTCTCAACCAACTTTGGTGTCCCATGAATCCTCCATATGGGATGCTGAAGAGACATGCGACGCTTTCTCGTTTCAAAAGAATCCAGTTATCTTTCAAGAGGTCCCTAGTTCATCCCCTTTCTCTGCTTTACGAGGTTACAAACCTTTTGCTAGAACCAGCTCCATGGGATCTAGCCACATGACCGAGGTAGTAGTTTGCAAATACCCTGCAGTTTGCACTATCGCTTGGAAATGGACCGAGTTTTATTGTGTTAAATTTTATTACACAGGAGTTACTTAGATCAGGGAGCCCTACGGAAGATCATAATCATGAAGATCTGATGGACGAGTGTCAGTCTGATCCACATATCTCTGAGACACAAGATCCCAATGTGGTCTCTGAGACAGAAGATCTCAATGAGCTAGCTGACATTTATTGGGTATGCTCGAATATGTAGCTCATATTAACATTGACATTAAGAGGGTGTTTTGGGAAAGAAGAAAATGATTACGAGAAGGATGAAAATTAGGAGGAGAATACGTAGAAGAATGATTCAGGGAGTGTTTAGGATAATGGGAATGAGAGTGGTTCCAGGAGCATGAAAATTAGGAGAAGAATATGAAGAAAAATGATTATTTCTGTTTGAGTGAAGATAATGATTACTTCTAATTCGGATGAAGAAAATAATTATGAAGATTACAAAATAGTGAGTATGTGGACTGTTAGGATAAAAATTGGTTATTAGAGAGAATGAAATTAGGTTACTGGAAGAATTAAAAGTAGTTATGGGTAGAATAAAAATAGTTATGGAAAATTGAGATTATGGAGAGAATGATTCTCCGTATAGCTCTCTCACATAATTTTGTAGAATTTGTGATTGTTATGTTATTCTTGAATAGATAATTAAGAAGCCAACTTTTGCTTATGTTTTTTTTTTTTTTGGGTCTCAGCCTGATTCTTTGGGCCCGTTGGATTTGGATTTGCCATCAACTAAGAAGTACCATAACGAAGATTTAATTTTAAGCGACAGCCTTGGCAGCTTGAACCGTTTGATAGCAAGCAGCTTGGATGCATTTCAAAATTGCTCGTTTTTCGGTTTCGACAAGAAAGAATCATCAGCGTTCAACAGTTGAGCTCCAGAAAAACTCCATATCAGATTGTTTTAAAGATGGAAGCCGAGGTTTTAGCTTTTGAATCCAGAAATTAACTAGAAAAATGAGAGATTATGTTATTTTGGATGTGAAATTCCGCAGGGCATTGAGCTGCAGCAAGTAGAATGAAAGTTTATTATTTAATACAGTTCAAACAGGAGGAGGACGACATGGCCAAAGCCCAGTGCTGCCCACGTAAGTACTAAACAATCTTTCCCTTTTTTTTTCTTTTTTTTTTTTGTTTAAAAAAAAAAAACTTAATCTTTGGTTTTTGGGTTTCCCCCATTTGTATAAAATAGACGTGGAAAGAAAAGTTGACTTAACTTCTTACTGTTTTTGTTTTTAAAAAGTAATTAGGGTTGTGTGTGTTCAGTTCCTGTAAATTGTACACAGCTAAAGCTGAGAACAACTTCAACTCACTCAATTGGCAACTTGAGTTTCTGCTATGGATATTTCATTATTAGGGATTCCAATGTCTTCGAATGTCAAGATTGTTCAATATTTAAAATCTTAAATGTTCGTCATCTTTAGATTATCCTATTTGTTTTAGGAGGATTGGTATATGAGAATGTCCTACATAATTTACTTAATATTATTTGAATTCATATTTCATTCATTTACCTGTATTAATTTAAGGTTATGTGTGTGTATCAATGTTTGTGTTATTGTGTGGATCAAACTAATGTATATTAGTTTGAGATTTTTTTAATAAAAAACTATTCAATAATAAATCAAATTTATTATTATTATTATTTAAGTAAAAAGGCAAGGTAATTCGAGATTCTATGAAATGGACTTACGGATTACTTTGTTTGTTAGGTAAGAATGTGAGATTCTCATGCATTTTAAGATGCTCTTGAGAAAGAATATATATTTTGGGATGTTTGTTTGTGAGGTTTATTTTAATTCTTAAAAGTTAATTTAACTCCTTTAGATGTCACATCATTCATAAAATAACAAAACTATCTTAGAACTCCTCCCAAAGAATCACATTCAACCAGTTATTATTATAACTCTTTATGACTTGTCTACAAATAAACACATCTAAATAAGTTATTATAATCATTTCTTTATTAACTCCTCAGCTTCTCGCCTTCCTACTTACTCTGGGTTGTCTTGATACATGGGATCGATAATGCACGTCAATTAATGTTGGGTTAGACTCGTGTAAATTATATATATATTCAAATGAAAATCACGTTCCATTATTTTTTCCAACAAATATACATAGTGCAATTTTTAACGTGTGATAGGAGTAACTGGGGCAGTTGGCTAATTTCACCTGCATGCAAGGTTAGTTTGGTTGAAAGGGGTTCACTTGAATCAAGCTAGTGATCCAATCGATTCGACAAAATCAGTTCGTTTGTTGCTGACTCAACAAGTTCTCTTGAACCTGTCGGTTCCCAAATCAAATTGGTTCTTTAGAATCAGATGGGTTATTGGTTTGATTTTCCCCTCTCAGATCTGTAATTTTGTGATTTCTATTTTTTTTTTTAGTACAAATTAAGAAAAGGAGCCCACAAACCCTACATAGAAGCTGATACAAACGGGACTCGAACCACTAGTGGATGCTAATGTAATTTTGTGACTTCAGACGTTCTTTTTGTGCTTTTTACGATAAGCGTTAGTCTCTACTCGTGTTTCTTATGGGTATTTCAGCTGACTTCTTTTGGTTTTCTTCTGTTAAGGATCGTCTGCTATTTTGTGTTCGTTTAATGGAAGTTTATGTGTCTACTGACGATTCGGAAATAAGGAATTGGTGGATAAAGATTGTTCTGGTCAGTGCTTGGTTTTCTCGTCTAAGGCAATGGTGGGATCGTTTCAAGTCTTCCCTTCATCTTTTTAACGTTAAAATGCATTGAAAATTATCCCCCAAAGGATTGATGAATGTTGGTTCAACATTTTTAGAATATTAGTACTCTATGTTTGCTTAGGTGTTGGGTTTTATCTTGTTCTTAACTGATCAAGGCAAGCTCTATTACCGATTTTATTACTGAATGATCACCTTCCGGTTTGTGCTCGAGGCCAGTATATTTGTTTGGTGATTGTCCACGTTAGTAATATTTCCTCAATTGAAAGGCTAACATGTAATTGTTGACTGAGAAATTTAGGTCAATCAAAAATTGTCAAATTATTTACAAGCAAATATAATTAAAATATTGGATCAGTTACAAATTTATAATTGTTCTAAATTAATTGGATTGAAAGTAGCTTTGCTTAAATTTTAGGCACAAGTTAGGACTAAGCACATAAAGTGGCCTAAAAGCCCATGGAGTCCATGCTCATAAACTCAACTCTGTAAATAGGGAGCTCCATTTCTCATTTGTAAAGGACTAAACTTGAAATCTGAAACCTGAAAGCTAAGCTGAAGAATCTAGACCTGAAGAGTTATAAACTAAAGACTCGGAAACATTAAGTCAAAAATAATTCATAGCACTCAATCATCGAGATTCACAGAGAATATCGATCGTCTATTCGCCTGCAAATTAAAGATAAAATCATTTTTCATTTGAGAACAAGGTCGCAACTCTTAGATCAACATCATCAAATTTCACATCTCGATAGAAAGATTTTAAAAAGATAAACATTATAGATTGTAACGCACGCATATATTCAAATCAATAAAATTCAAGTTCATATACATGTGTTTCACTTCTATATCTCGCACTGAAATTTCGTGTGATTAGAAATGTTTAAATTTTATGAAGTGTTTTGTTAAAAAAAGCATTCACACAAGTTTCTCAAGATACTTGTACATCTTGAAATGACAAGATATCTTAAGGGAAGCAGGGAAATTTTTTTACTAACCCAAACTTTCAAGTTGTTTAATTTTTCAACTCAACCCATTTATGGATATAACCTAACCTAACCCTTTCGGTTGAGTTGGGTTCTTTGATTCAAATGATTAGTTTTATGGATATGATCAAAGTAGGGTGTACATGAGTTGGTGAATTCACTCCCGAATACAATCCCCAAACACATATATTTTCGAATTGGGTTGAATCATTGAGTCGTTTTTGTTTTCAACTCAAATATTGTTTTTATAAAAATCAACATACTAATATTAATTAACCATTTAACTTCAATCTATATATACACATTATAAAGACTATTCAAAAGATTTTTGAAGAATAAAAAACTTTAAAATAGCAATAAAATAAAATAAATATATACATGTATAATTATGTTATAGGTAACAAATATTATTTTAAATTAAAAATAAATTCGGGTTAGCTAGGATCAACCCAAATTAATTTTAGGCCAACCCAAAAACCAACTCAACCTATAAAAGTTTCATTTATTTGAACCCAACCCAACCTAAATAAGTTGTAATTCAACCCAAACCATCAAATTGGGTTGGGTTTGTTTGGGTTATTCGAATTGTCTCAATCTTTAAACCCTAAAACCATATTAAAAATTACATTTAAAATTACACGACATAAATAACATTAAAAAAAAAACTTTACATATCTTTTCTAATACAAAACAAAAACTTTTCACCTTCATTCATAAAAGGTAGAGAATGGTTTTTTAGTACAAAGAGGAGGATTCGGGATTCGAATCATAGATCTTATAAATATTAATACATCATTAATATCGGCTGAATTATAATTATTTAAAGTTTTCGGTTACAAAAACTAAATAAAGGAACGAGAATGGGTTTCAAATTCGGTAGTTTCAGAGAATATTTTTCAATACAAATAGTAAATAAAGGTTTAACCTAAAAACAAGACTATTTTAGTCTGACTATTATGTTTGTTTTATTTTTGTACTTAAATTTTCAAATGTTCAATTTTAATTTCTAAATTTTATTGTTTGTACATTTTTAATCCCTCAACTTTCAAATATTTAAATTTTGTCCTTGGACTATTAAAAAAAAAAAAAGTAAAAAATGGTTTTTTTTTTTTTTTTTTTTTTTTTTTTTTCCCCCAACAAAAAAAAATTCTTCCTCCCTCCTTTTCTTTTTCTTTTCCCAAACTTTCTTTCTTCCCCCAACCTCTCTCTCTTCCCTTCTTTTATCTTTCATTGTGAAAAATCCATTAAACATCGGTTCAATTCTTCTTTTTGAAGCAAAGCAGCGGGCGATCTGTTCTCAATGTGGGTTTTATTTAGTTTCTATAATTGACCACTAATCAACCTTTTACTTTTTTTTTTGTACTGATTTCTTATTTCTTATATGTTTTCTTCCTCTACTATTTAAGATTATTGTTGCAATTTAGGTTGTTTTTCCAGTTTCTTGGGTCTTTCGTTTCTCCAAGGTTGTCTCATTTATTCGGATTTGAATTGATTGATAAAAGTTCAAGTCATAGGAAGGCGTTAACTTCATTGGGAGAAGGGTAACAACTCTTTTGGTTTGTGGGAGTTGTCCTTATCCTCTTTTCTTTCGTGGATCATACACCTCAGTTAGTGATACGAACGTCCGATTAATCGAGAGTAGGGTGTTGATTGGTAATTAGTTGTCCCTTTGGAGTATATTACTCAATTTCAGTTGGAACTAATAAGCAAAAGCTTAGTTTATTAGTTAGGTTGATATTGTCTTTGGTTCTATATTTAGATGATGACGCTCCAATTCATGCATACATATCAACATTTGGTATATTTATTTGGGAGTATCTAATGGTATTGGCTACTCGTGGGTATGTTTGACTACAACGGAATGAGAAGATGATAAGGAGAAAGAGAAGAGATAAACTAAAGAATGTAAGAGTAAATTAAAATCGACATAATTTAACTTGATCTATCAAACAATTGAAAGAGATCTCTTCGCTACTGCTCTTGTATCTTCTCACCACACAATGCAATTGAATGTTACTCTCTCCTTAAAAACAATAAATAAATAAACAAATAACACACAAAAAAATAAATAAATAAATAAATAAACATTTCTTTCCGAACAAGAAAAGGGCAAAATCTCTACAAATATCGGTAATCCTCCGAGGATTTGCCCCTAAATTTTCAGTATCGCAACTTCGACGGAAGTTTTCTCCTTCTGATTTTCTTTGCTTATCCCTCCGTTTTCATTGATTATGGCTAATCAACCCGAATCGTCAGACTCGTAAGCCCACTTTTTTCCAATTCCAGATCTGCATTATCTTCTAGGATTTGTGTTCTCGTTGTAATGCTAATTTTTTTCCTTGTTTGTGTACAATCTTCTTGAAAATTTGGGTTTCTTTTGTGTATTTCCAGCAAGGGTACGAAGAAGGACTTTAGCACCGCCATTTTGGAGCGGAAGAAGGCCCCAAATCGACTTGTAGTCGATGAAGCAATGAACGATGATAATTCAGTTGTTGCTCTTCATCCGGATACCATGGAGAAGCTTCAACTCTTCCGTGGGGATACGATCCTCATTAAGGTTGGTTTTCTGCCCATTTAGTTTCTTGAATCTCATCGGATGAACTATCTACCTTGGATTCTTTGCCTATTATTCTGATTTAGGGGAAATGTTCTTCTATACCAGTTTTGTAACCCTTATGGATTTATGAAGGTTTGATTGGTTGAGGTTTTAAGATTGTAGAGTATCAGAGAATCCGGAGTTTTTATTTGACTGCATTAGGGTTTTTAATCTAAATGGACGGGGAAGAAGATTCTGGGTTTTATTCCATTGTCCTGAAACATATTGTCGATAGTTCTGACGTTGGTACTCATGCTGGATAGTGTAATATATTATATGCATAACACCACTTTTTATTTTCCTCCATTTTGATATTCGAGTTCGGAGTTCTTAAGGGTGCTAATTGTTAGAAATACAAGTGGTAAGTGTTAAATTCAATTCGATCAATTGTTTGTGGGTTCTTTACGGAGTCCTCCTTCTGGATACACTTCAAGGAGGATGCTAAATGCTACATTTCAGCTCCCCCACATAGGAATTTGGATGTTTTACACTACAGTTGAGAGGAAGTAAGGACCATATTATAATTTTCTAAAATTTGAAAGTGTTTATTAAGAGTAAACTAAGGTTAAGTGTCTATGTTGGAAAAGTCTAGTAAGTTCTGATAAATCTGGGATTGAGCAATGTTTAGACGTGGCCTATTATTATTATCGTTATTTGCATTTTACTTTTATCTTTCCTCACAAAATCAATAATGACTATCTCTTGCCTTTTATAATTGCAATGAGAAGCCAATGCCTTTTTAAATGGTTGAGATTTTCTTTCATACAGGATGAGTCATGACGACTACATTATTAAGCTATTACTTGTTTTGTTTGCATTATAGATTAATGTTCTCCTCATTTAGAAAACACTTCTTTGCTTGGAAATATGACACTGAGAATAAAAAAAGGAGATAAACTTGTGACTAGTTTTAAGTTGTAACTTAGGAAACACCGACTCTTTGATTTCGACAAAGTATCCGTGTCGGATATGTGTGCGATACTAATACTTTTGGTATACTCTTCGGACATGTGTTTAACACTCGAAATTTTGTGTCCTTTATTATTATTATTATTATTTAATTTCAGACACTTCACGGACGCACCATGGACACTTCATGAATGCACCATTAAGACTTATATGTTTCAAGTGATCGACAACATGACAATGGGGTAGTGTTGGTGGAGGTAGTTGACGTTGACACCTACCGTAGGTAGATGGACTAAAATGGAAAAGGGGCAGAAAGGGAGAAAATAGAAAGGAAAGGTGGGAAAGGAGCTAAAATCTAATTTTTTCTGAGATTGTTTATGGTTAAGCTTATAAAAAATTTGTGGACTTTTAGTAGGAATTTAAATAATGGTGAGATTTTTCTCTTTAATGATTTTTAATGGATTCATATAACTAACAATATGGATTAAATTCGCACGCTAATTGAATTTATGTTCATTTTTATTTTAATTATTTTTTATACTGTGTGTCTGGCTAAGGGACGGGCGTGGTTGTTGCTAGGTTTAGAGGAGCGAAGCTCCAAGTTCTCGGGTCATCAAAAAAAAAAAATTGTAAATAAACTAAAATATTTTGGATTTGATTTTTATCAGTATCATATAACTAATAAATAACGTGTACTAGATGTATCCATATCCTATATTTTTAAATAATAGCGTGTCTTTGTATCTCATGTCAGTGTCCGTGCTTCTTAGGTATTAACATGCTTTATCCATAACTCATAAGGTACTTTGTTTACAACCATATTAATTCACCATATGTTGTACATTTGTTCCTTAAGTCTGTAAGGACAGAATTATTTCTTTTCATCATGTCCTACATGTCTTTGTTTGTTGCGTGACAAATTATAAGTGTTTTTATGTTGAACCTATCTTAATGTACTATTGGATTCTGTATTTTTATTCAAATTACTGCAATATTCATTTTCGATTAAAAATTAGTTACATATTGTAGACTAGTGACACATATACTTTAGGGTTAGGGAGGGACCTGCAATTATTAATTTCCAGTATTTCTTATCTGTATACATATCTCTATTGTGTTTTGGGATTCAGGGAAAGAAGAGGAAAGACACAATATGCATTGCTCTAGCTGATGATACATGTGATGAGCCTAAAATAAGGATGAACAAAGTTGTGAGAAGCAATCTTAGGGTTAGGCTTGGTGATGTTGTCTCTGTGCACCAATGTGCTGATGTTAAATATGGGAAACGTGTTCATATTCTTCCTGTGGATGATACTATTGAAGGGGTTACTGGAAATCTTTTTGACGCATATTTAAAACGTAAGTTTTGTATCTTCAGCTTTCCTTCATAGATTATACCAATGTGATTTCTCATGTTGATATCTTGTTTTCTCTCTCTCCAAGACAGTTTTTCAAATAACCTTTTGGGCTTAAAGTCTTTCAATTATCTTGTTATAATGTCTCTTGCTGGCATGTGCATGAATGATCTTGGCTTTGAATTCAATCAATACTGTTTTTTTTTTTAACTGAATTCAATCAGTACTTTAGTGCCCTAAAAAGGCATACTTGGGATGACCACTAATAGCATGCCTGCATTGATTTAAAAATAAAACAAATTAAAAGTATTCTTGCATAAAATCTTGGACTTTACAATATTGTAATATATCATTTCATGACTGTAATTATCTTTTATTTGCAGCCTATTTCTTGGAGGCATATCGTCCATTGAGGAAGGGCGACTTTTTCCTTGTGAGAGGGGGAATGAGGAGTGTAGAGTTCAAGGTTATTGAGACTGATCCAGCTGAATACTGTGTGGTAGCCCCAGATACTGAGATCTTTTGTGAAGGGGAGCCTGTGAAAAGGGAGGATGAGGACAGATTAGATGAAGTTGGTTATGATGATGTTGGTGGAGTTAGGAAACAAATGGCTCAGATTCGTGAATTGGTTGAGCTGCCACTTAGGCATCCACAACTATTTAAATCAATTGGTGTAAAGCCTCCAAAGGGAATTTTGTTGTATGGACCCCCTGGGTCTGGGAAGACTTTGATTGCACGTGCTGTTGCCAACGAAACTGGTGCATTTTTCTTCTGTATCAATGGACCTGAGATCATGTCAAAGTTGGCTGGTGAAAGTGAAAGTAACCTCAGAAAAGCTTTTGAGGAAGCAGAGAAAAATGCACCATCTATAATTTTCATTGATGAAATTGATTCTATTGCTCCTAAGCGTGAGAAGACCAATGGGGAAGTTGAGCGAAGGATTGTCTCACAGCTACTGACCCTCATGGATGGATTGAAGTCTCGTGCCCATGTCATTGTAATGGGGGCTACAAATCGACCGAACAGCATTGACCCAGCTCTGAGAAGATTTGGAAGATTTGATAGGGAAATAGACATTGGTGTTCCGGATGAAGTTGGTCGTCTAGAAGTTCTTCGCATTCATACTAAAAACATGAAGCTCGCTGAAGAAGTCAGTTCCCAATAATATTTTTCTTCTTGTTTTTTGTGGCGATAACTAAGAGTTAGTTTAAATATGTGTGTTAATATTTCAGGTTGATTTAGAGAGGATTTCAAAAGACACACATGGCTATGTTGGTGCTGATCTAGCAGCTCTCTGTACTGAGGCTGCCCTTCAATGCATTCGAGAGAAAATGGATGTAATCGACTTGGAAGATGACTCTATTGATGCTGAGATACTCAACTCTATGGCCGTTACAAACGAGCATTTTCAGACTGCTCTTGGAACCAGCAACCCATCAGCTCTTCGTGAAACAGTAAGTATTACTCATTTGTTCTAAAGAACTCCAGTGACTCTATTGCCGTGATATTTCACCCACCCTTCTGTATTTGTATGTGTACCCTGATTCCTTGAGTTTCAATGACCAGGTTGTTGAAGTACCTAATGTTTCATGGGAGGATATTGGAGGTCTTGAGAACGTTAAGCGGGAGCTTCAAGAGGTACATATTGTTAGTTGATAGAATTAAATTTACTCCAACCCATAAGTTTAAGCTCTTGGTTTGATTGGTGGTTTAGTTTAACATAATTAATATGGTATTAGAGTGTGAAGTCCTTATTTTGAAACTTCGAACTCCTCTCTGTCGAGTCTTTTCTCTCTATTAAAAATTGTAGGACAATTTTCAAATTTCTAAGTCACAAAGTTAAGGGAGGAGTGTTATTTGATAGAATTAAATTTAACCCTACCCATAAGCTTACGCTTTTGGGTTAACGTTGGTTTAACATAATTCAAAATCTATATAGATAGAATTTTTTGTATTTCACAGCTCTTATGAATCTCTCTTGTAACTATAGATGTAATCTTTGTTCATTATATGATTTTCTTATGCAGACGGTTCAATATCCAGTTGAACATCCTGAGAAATTTGAGAAATTCGGGATGTCACCCTCAAAAGGAGTTCTTTTCTATGGCCCTCCTGGATGCGGAAAGACTCTTCTGGCAAAGGCTATAGCTAATGAATGTCAAGCAAACTTCATTAGTGTCAAGGGTCCAGAGTTACTCACTATGTGGTTTGGAGAGAGTGAGGCCAATGTTCGAGAAATCTTTGACAAGGCCCGTCAGTCTGCTCCTTGTGTCTTGTTCTTCGATGAACTTGACTCGATTGCTACCCAAGTGCGTTATGTTGTCTATTCATTAAATTCTTATAATTTTTCTATGTAGTCTTTGACAGAAGGATAACCTATGAGAGAGCAGTTGCACAGATATATTAGTATTCATAAATATGATACCATCAGTAGTTTATTAAGACCTTTTTTCTTTTTCTATTTACTTGTAGAGAGGTAGTAGCGTTGGAGATGCTGGAGGTGCTGCTGATCGTGTACTGAACCAACTTCTCACAGAAATGGATGGAATGTCAGCAAAGAAAACTGTTTTCATCATTGGTGCCACCAACAGACCAGATATTATAGATCCTGCTCTTTTACGTCCTGGACGTCTGGATCAGTTGATTTACATTCCTCTTCCTGACGAAGAATCCCGCCTTCAAATTTTCAAGGCTTGCTTGAGGAAATCTCCTATCTCAAAAGATGTAGAACTCAGAGCCCTTGCCAAGTACACTCAAGGCTTCAGTGGTGCTGATATTACAGAAATCTGTCAGCGTGCCTGCAAGTATGCAATCAGAGAGAACATCGAGAAGGTCTTTTCTCTTACTTTAGATGAGTTTATTTTATTCTTATGCCTGCAATCCAACCCCCTCCCCCCACACCCAAAAGCCACCAGTAGTCATCATTATTGATATTCTTTTGTAGGACATTGAGAAGGAGAGGAGGAAAAGCGAGAATCCCGAGGCCATGGAGGAGGATGCTGACGAAGAAGTGGCCGAGATCAAGGCTGCTCACTTTGAGGAATCCATGAAGTACGCACGAAGGAGTGTCAGTGATGCTGACATCCGCAAATACCAGTCGTTTGCACAAACACTTCAACAGTCGAGAGGATTTGGAGCTGAATTCAGGTTCTCGGAGCAGAGCCCTGGTCCAACTGCATCCGACCCGTTTGCGACTTCAGCTGGTGGGGCTGATGAGGATGACCTCTACAACTAGTATGTGATTTAGGGTCCAACCCCATTTATGTCTAGACTTCATCATATGGATCGCTTTTTATTGGACAGAGTCCTGAATCCAAGCAGTTGGATGGAAAGGTAGAAGCTCAAAGAAATGTTTTTGTTAATCCATAATCTTTTTATTGGTTGCTAAAAAAACTTTAACAGATTCATAATACATGAACAGGTTTTCTGATTAGAGTTTTTGGACCAGATTATAGTCTGGATGTTTTTTTTTAATTATTCATTGGAAGGATTGTCAAATTTCTGAAATTGCACCTGGAGTTTAGATATTCTCTTTTCTTTTTATTTTGCAAAAAAAAAAAAAAAAAAAAAAACCCTTGTTTAATCAGTTCCCGAGAAATTTTCATTATTGATTAAATTGCATAAAATTCTTTTGAAAACTAATTTGTAATTGAACATTTTTCAATTGCAGGGATATTTAAGTTTTCTGATAAATTTTTTTGTAGGATATTAAATTTAAGATTTATTATACAGAAATACAAAGTAGAGAGATTCTGTCCCTGGGGAAAATAGTGTGGGTATTGGAGTTAACATTTCATGTAGGGCTCATTTAATATATGCATGTATGTGTGTGTTTATAAAAGGTTTGAAATGTGAATAATTTTGAGTTGTAGTCAAAGCCGACGAATTTGAAAATTTAGCATATGGGGTTCCGAATTATTCCAATTCGAGAGCACAGGGGATTGAATTATGGGGGCTGGTTATGTAGGGTTATCGTTTTCCATTTCCCGTTTGTTTTTAATTTTTGAGAAACGGACTTGCTTGGTAATAGTTTTTTATTTTCAAAAATAAAAAGAATGATTGGTAAAAAAATGAGAAATTATTAAAAGTAGTTTATTGTGTTCTGTTTCTCTTATTTAGATATGAAAATTTTATTTTCTTTATAAAAAAACACATTTTTTAAATAATAAATCTATTAAAATTGGTGAATTCAAAGTTGATATATGTAGTAATTTTTTTTTGTTACTCTTTTTTTGAATAAAATTTTTAATTATCTTAATCAGTTTGTTTATATACTATTTTAATTCATAGTTTTATAATTTTCATGTATGGTATACAATTTGAAATTTGGAGTATCAATATATGTGTATCGATAAGATTTTGCAATACTAAATTCATTAAAATTTATATTTTTCTTATTTTAATTTTTTTTTACACATATTATTTGTTTAGCAATTAAATTGATTTTGATTGAGGTCGACATCATTTTAGATGAATGTCTGAACATATAAAAATATCATTATAATTGATTCAAGATTTATATTCATTACATAATCTACATTTTTTTTATTTACTAACCAAAAATAACAAATATATATA
>JBBMEG010038237.1:0-20058 GCA_037832605.1 Cyclanthera cordifolia | reverse complement strand
TTCAGGGGGTGTTGCCTCTGGTCCTATCTGGGATAGCTTCTGGAATACTCGTTGCCTTCCTAAAATTAAAATTGGGGTTTGGAGCGTCATTGCAAACGCCATTCCTACCAGATATAACATTTATCGTCGTGAGATTGATATTGATACCAGATGTCCTTTGTGCTTCAAAAGTTGTGAGTCTAATTTGTATATTTTGAAAGATTGCAAGCATGCTAGAAGGATTTGGAAGGAGATCTTTCCTTGGTTTGGGGATTTCAAGGTTTATTTCAAGAAGGTGGAAAAGGGGATTGAGTTTTGGGAAAAGCTGTGTCTGAGAATTGATAGCAAAGACAAATTCAAAGCTACATTGTAATCTGGAGTCTTTGGAACTATAGAAATGATATTATCAATAACAATGGGCCGATGGGGGTGTATAGACTCTAGGTTGGTGTTGAAAAAATGATTAACACTCATTATGTTTATGTTTCGTTTTCAGGTGTGTCGGATACTCTCAAGAAAGTCGTGGATTCAAAAGAGAAGTGGAAAGCTCCCCCTCAAGGCTGTTGGAAGGATTGGCTGGATTGTGCGGGACTACAGGGTGCTCCGGTTTTAGCCGGGTCCAATGCTGGGTTTAGGAACTGTTCGGTAAAGGTGCTCGAGGGAGTCGCGATCAAAGAGGACTTGAAAATTTTGTTGTCTTCTCGCTCTTGGATACCTCCTCTTCTGGTGGAATCTGATGCTTTGGGAGAGTGGTTCGGGTGCTGAAGGGAGAAGCGTTGGATCTTACTGAGATTAACAATATTGCTAGTGATATTAATTATCTTTCCTCGTTGCTTGGGGATGTATTTTTCTTCCACTGCAATAGATCTTGTAATAGAGTGGCCGATTTGATTGCCAAAAACCCTCTTGGTTCTCCTGTTGTGTGGGACCTTTCTCCCTACTTTATGGAGGAAAGGACTTTTTTTTGGAGGGGGGGTTCTCCCCCCTTGGTGGCCTCCGGTGTGGAGAAAGATTGTACTCATGGTTTTTTTAGCTGATTAATATAAGTTCTGTTTCAAAAAAAAAAAAAGAAGAAAAAGAGAGCTCTTTAACCAAGTCTTCAATATATGTACTTTTGAATATTAAGTGGTGTCCAGTTGTCTATTACTTTTTGTGATTGGTTGTAAAGTGTGGTTATATTAGTTTCAAATTAGGTTGTCATTTTCTTCTGCTTTAACCCTCTATAAATGGGTCTGTGTTCAACATATAAAATTCAAAGGTAATATTGATGCTCTGGCCCATTTTGCAAGAGTTGAAAATGACCCGATCTTGGTTGTTCATGTGGAGACATGTGAGTGGGGACGCTTAGGAAAAAAGAGTTTTTGGCATAAGACGGGACTAGAAGTTTTATGATTGAGCCAGTAATTTTGTATAAAGTCGTATCAACTACTTTGCTAAGAATGATTGTATGTCGATATGATTTGAATCTTGAGTGTGTTATGAACTCCTACTTTATGAAAGTGTCCCTTGATGTACATTGGTAAGACAAGCTAAACAACGCTGGGTCAATAAGCCTTCCACGTTGGAGATTGTCGTAGTGAGTGACTGGGAATACAACATTATAAGAAGAAATTCACGCATTTCCTAATTTTGAAGAAGAAGTAGAGTTGCTCCGTTAATATCATATTCTAAGACTTATATATAGGGATCATGCCTCTTATTGGCTCGAGAGAACAATCGTTTGTACTGATACTATAGATAACTTGTTTATTAGAGGAATGAGTGATGCTTAAGGAGAAATAAGTAATTATAGGGGTAGATGTTGTTGGGAATTATGAGGTAGGAGCATGCAAATAATGTGGCAGAAGCGTATAGGTAAATACAAAATTTTATTTAATTAATAATGAATCCAATTAATTATTAATCTACATGCAACCCCTAGGTGATAAACTGTTGTTGAATAAAAAAAACTCACATTGGCTGACGCTTCTAATCAATTTTGGCTGGTATTGATGCTGAGTAGGATCACGATCAATTCCCTAAACCTGCTGAGTAGAATCACGATCAATTTTGTGTACCTTCTTGATTGGTCTCCTCCAATCTTCCAAACGGTGATTACTACGCTACACGAAGTGCCTGGTGGGAAGTTTCTTAGAGAAAATGAGCTACAACGATCTGAGATTCAATCCTTCTTCGTTAACATCAGACTTATTCCACTAGAGGCATATGCTGAACTCTCACACACTATATGACAAGTTAACATCCACATATATAATCGATCATCTGTCATATTATCCTTCACGAGCTTATTCGTAATTAAAAGTTGGGACAAGAAATACGTTCTACCAATGTGATTACATATTTCTCCTTAAGCGCCACTAATTACTCTAATGAACAAGTTGTTTATAGTCACACTATAAACCAGTCTCCTCTCGGGCCAATAAGAGGTAGGTAACCTTTGTTCAAGTATTAGAATCAGTTCTTAAGGGAACAACTCTACATCTTTCACAGTATTAGGGAGACGTGAATTCCTTCTTGTGACGTTGCGTTTCCAGCCACTCACTACGACAATCCCCAACGGGAAAGACTTATTGACCCAATGTTGTTTGATTAGTCTCACCCATGACATCAAATGAGGCTTTCATAAAGCAGGAGTTCACAACTACTCAGGATTAATATCACATCGACATAAGATCATCCTTAGCGAAGTAGTTGATACGAGTCTATAACGGAACTACTAGCTCGATTATAAAACTTCTGGTCTAGTCATATGCAAAAACTCCTTTTTGCATAGGTGTCTCCACTCACATGTCTCCACATGAACAACCATTGCAAAGCAAGCCGCACACACAGTTTTACCAGAACTTAGACACCCTAGCCTTAGTTCATATACTGTAGACAACTTTAGGTTATTAACTTGGAACTAGATACACTAGTATGTCTCGCATACTTGTCAAACTGTTCATATTAATAACCAAGGGTTTATCGACATTAATCCAATTAATGCGATAAGCTTGAATGAAGTTTGAATATTAAATGCACAAATTTACGAAAAATAATAACTTTTATTAGTTACTGAAAATGACATTAAATGCTTATTCTTAAATATACAAACTACTAGGCCTTTAGGGCACAACCCCTAACAAAACAGACATTTTGATATGGCTATGAATTACAAATAAGCTCATGAAAAATCATATAATAGATGACCGATTATATCTGTGGACACTAACTTGTTCTATAGTGCGAGAGATGGTGCAACATAAGCCTTTAGTGGGATAAGTTTGATGTTAACGAGGAATAATTAGATCCCGGGTCGGTATTGCTTTCAACTTATAGGTCTACTAATCCATGGGCTAGCTCTTAATTGCTAGTACACTATTTAATTTGAATAGTTCAAATTCATAGATTAATTATGTGGGATATAACTAATAGTAGTGTTAAGTTTAATGGTTAAACTTGATTAATTAATATATTGGATATATTAATTTAATACTTATGAATTAAATATTAATGAGGAAAAAAAAATAACATTTATTGAATAAATAATTATGGGATATTATTGAGTTCTCAGTCAAAAATATGTTGGACTTAATGGGTTAATAATTATTGGATAATTATTATTAAGTTTTGAGAATATTGATTAATATGTTGGTTATATTAATTGATTTAATAATTATTGGATAAGTATTAAATGGAGAATATAAATTAATATGTTGGACATATTAATTAGATTAATAATTATTAGATAATTATTAAAGTAGAGAACTAATATATTGCATGTATTAATTGTAGGGATTTATTTATTTAATAATATATTGGAATATATTATGGAATTGGATAAATACCAAATAAAATAAATAAAAGTATTATATGAGATATATTGTGGAAATTTGAAAGTCTCCTCTTTAAAGAGGAGGAAAATTTCTTCCCTTAGTAAGGAGGATGAATTTTCGTGTTTAAATATGAAAGGAAAAAATCTTTGATTTTTCTCAATATCTCTTAATATTGGATATTGAAAATTATTGTATTTTTCTTAATTTAAATATTCATTCGGTTACTATAAATAAGAGGTCTAAGAGATTTTGATTCTCATTCCACTTAGTTCAGAGTAACTCTATTCTCAAAGTGAGAAACCCTCGACAACCGAGTCATCTTTTTCCTCCATAGCCAGACCTGTGACAAAATACTTCCAAGCTCCCTACTCTAAAAGTTTCCCACCTTGAACATTGCAGATATAGCCTAGAAGATTGAAGCATTCAATCAAGAAAGATTCAAAGGGAATTGATCGTGATCTGCTCAATCTAAAGACCCGCCAGACTAATTTAGAGGTGTCATTCAACAACAAATTAATCACCTAAAAGTTTCATGTAGATTAGTTAACAAGTAATTAATTAAATTAATTTTTGTTAAATTTTTTGTGATTACACACATGCTTCCGCCATGTTAATTGTGTGCTCATACCTCACAATTTCCAACAGAGTGTTAGTTTTAAGTGTACAAACTAACTTGATTAATTATGTGGGACATAACTAAAATGAGCTTTAGTTTAATTTATTAAACTAAATATTAATATATTGGATATAATAATAGATTAATATTTATTGGATAAATACTATGGAGAATTAATTAATATATTGGATGTACTAATTAAGTTAGAATTATTAGATAATTAAAGAGGATTAATATATTGGATATATTAATGAGACAATTATTTAATCAAATAAATAATATATTGGATATATTATTTGATTGACGTTTATTAGATCACTACAACAAAAGAGGGAATATGTGACAGGTTATCCAAATTATTTTTTAAAACACTGATATACGATATTAGTTGCTTTTGGTGTCTGTCATAAGGTGTAGGTCAACATTTCGTGTCGGGCATTAGGTGTCGATCGCTTTTGGTGTCGGTCAATTGATGTCTGGTAGACCGACACCAAAAGCCAAACATTTTTTTTGGTAGGTTTGGTTATTTTAAATAGTTTCATTTATTTTGTATTCTTAAAAACTTGTAGGCTTAGTTATATGTTTTAAAAAGTAGGTGCCTTAAAAATTTGTGCTTGGATTTTTACCCTGTGTGTGGGTATAAATTTAGTTGGGATATGGATAAGTTGTGGATGTTTAATGACCAAATGTCACAAGAATATAGTTTAGAAGTTACTTTTATAGAAAATGTGTTACGACATTCGAAAAGGTCAAATGTTGTCTGTTGTCCATGTTTGAAATGTGTGGATGTCAAGTACCAAAATGTGAATTTAGTAAGAGATTATTTATTTGTAAATGGTATTGATCAAAGTTATGACACATGGATTTGACATGAAGAATCTGTATCGAGGAAAAGAAGCAATATTAAAAGTGTTTATATCGATCAAATTATAGATGAGGATTTGGATGACCAAATATGAATGTTGAGGCTGCACACGATTATTTTAACAACAAATTGCCAATATTTGAGCAATCATTAGAGGATGTCAAGAAACCATTATACCCAAATTGTAATAATTTTACTAAGATATTTGCATTGATTAAACTTTATAATTTGAAAGCAAAGTTTGGATTGAGCGATAAGAGTTTCACCGAGTTGTTAGAACTATTGAGCATTCTATTGCCTTGTCCGAATGAAATTCAGATATCTACCTATTATGCTAAGAAGATTTTAAGGGCATTAGGAATGAATTATGAAAAGATTCATGCCTACATCAATGACTGTTGTTTGTACCGAAACGAACTCGCTGATGTCGAATTATGTCCTACATGTGAAACATCAAGATGGAAAGTTCGAAAGAATGTACAAGAAGGGGGTAAAAAGATTCCAGCAAAATTCATGTGGTATTTTTCTCCCATTCCAAGATTTGAATGAATGTTTTGAAGTAAAGAAACTTCAAAATTATTTACGTGACATGCTATTAACCGTCAGGTCGATGAGTATATAAGACACCTAGCCAACAGACTCTCATGAAAAAAAATAGACGAAAGATGACCCTAATTTAGTTTAGAATCGAGGAATCTTCATCTAGCCTTATCAACAGATGGTGTAAATCCCACACGAATACCAAAGTACTAGATATAGTTGTTGGCTAGTGATGTTGGTGACTTACAATCTACTTCCATGGTTGTGCATGAAGCTTAAATTCTTGATGTTAAATGCATGGATTTTTTGACCCAAACAACTAGGAAATGACATAGATGTCTACTTAACACCATTAGTTGACGATCTGAAAATACTATGGAATATAGATATTGAATGTTTTGATGCACATCGTCAACATTAATGAAAGCTATTTTATTGTGGACCATTAATGATTTTCCTGCAAACGGGATGTATTTCAAAAGGTATCATGCATGTCCCATATGTGGAGAGAAAACAACATCTACTTATTTATCTAAGAAAAAAAGATGGTATGCCTTGGACATCGGAGATATCTACCTATTGGGCACCCATATAAACGACAAAAGAAAGCTTTTGATGGAGAAAGAATTCGAAGTAGCTCCCGAACCGTTAAGCGGTGAAGAGATTATTGTACAACTAAATACTATTCAATTTACTGATGGTAAATGACGTAAAAAAGAACAACATGCAAACACTTATTGGAAGAAGAAATCACTTTTTTTGAATTGAAGAATTAGAAAATTTTCACGTGCGACATGGTTTAGATGTCATGCATATCAAGAAGAATGTTTGTTCTAATATTATTGGAACCTTGCTTGATATTCCTGGCTAAACAAAAGATGGGTTAAAAACAGTCAAGACTTAATTGAATTGAATATCAGATCCGAGTTATCCCAAAAAATATGGGAGAAAAGAATATTCTTCCCTCCAACATGTTACGCACTAACAAAAATAGAGAAATTGAGCGTGTGTAAAATATTATCTGAAATTAAAGTACCGAAAGAATATTCATTCAACATAAGTAAAGCAGTGTCGAAACTTTACGGGCTGAAATCGCACGACCATCATGTTTTGATGCAACAACTACTACTTGTAGCAATTCGTGGTATTTTATCTAAACATGTTTGATACGCTATCGTTCATCTATGCATTTTCTGTAATTCTATATGTTCTAAGTCGATAGATTCCACTAAGTTGAAAGGATTGCAAGAGGACGTAGTGGTCAATTTATGTCTGTTGGAGAAGTTTTTTCCGCCATTATTTTTCACAATAATGGTTCACCTTGTGGTTCATCTTGTAAGAGAGAGAATTTTGTGGACTAGTTTATTTGAGATGGATGTACCTTTTTGAAAGATACATCAAGATTTTGAAAGGTTATGTTCGTAATAGAAATCGACCGAAAGAATGCATTGGAGAAAATTATATAGTAGAAGAGTCAATAGAGTTTTGCTCTGAATTTTTACAAGGAGTTGTATCTGTTAGATTGCGATCAACAAACAATATTGCAGATGCAAATAAGATTGATCGACTATTATGTTTTGCCAATTATAAAACGCCAATTAAGGATATGATTGATCAAGCTCATTTGTATGTACTACATAACTTAGACGTTGTACTTTCATTTGTAGATCAATACATGCAAATGTTGTCTAAATTGAATCCTAGTAGGTCTAAAAATAAAAAATGGCTTCAAGACGAACATAATCGAAAACTAAGTAGCAGGTTGCGTGATCGTGTTGGGTTCGCTTTAGGGGTTTAGAATAATTCTATATCATCTATGTTGTGGTGGACATCACATGGACCTCGTTCAGAAGTGACCACTTAGAAGAGTTATATGGTAAATGATATTCAATATCATACAAAAAAGCGAGATGATCTTAGAAGTGTGCAGAACAGTGGAGTTATGATAACGGTAGAAACTTTGCAAGTTTCTAGTTCGAAAGACAAAAATTAAATTATGTCAGAAATGACTTTTCATGGCGTACATCAAGAAATCTGGGAGCTTGATTATCATAATTTTACTGTTGTTTTATTCAAATGTGACTGGGTGAAAAATAATTATAGAATTAACGTAGACGACATTGAATTTACAATTGCAGACCTTAATCGCATTTGACATAAATCTGACTCATTGATTTTAGCCACTTAAGCGAAGCAAGTATTCTATATAAAAGATCCGCTTCATCCTCGTCGGTCGGTGGTTTTAATACCTCCAAAAAGAATGGTTAAAGATCATGTTCATGATGAAGTTGATACTGGTCAAGATTATGGATACATGGTCATAGAAACATTGTTAGTATTATCGATGATGACTCGTTCATCTATATTAGAAATGATTGTGAGGGTAGATAGATAAATAAATAGGTTAGTGTTAATTTTTTCTTATATATTAATCATTTTGAAGATCATTTAACCAATTATATATTTTTAACATATCTTTCCTCTCGCCGAAGAAATTACGTAGTTATATTGGTGTATGTGTCAGATCACATATACCTCTCACCTACGATACGTGGGGTGATGTTCCCGATCAATTAAACGAGAAGGTCTGGGATTGCATAGAGGTAAATACTTAACTAAATATTATCATGTATTAGATACTATAACTAATCTGATTTTATTATATTTTAAACAGATGTCATTTCAAGTGGATCCTATGTCCAAACATAGGATCACGATGTCTATGGCAAGGACATTCAGATACAACCTCACTAAATATTTTATCAAGTCGTTTATAAACAAGAACCATGAGAAGTTAGTACACCTGCCTACTAAATACTCATACATTACACAAGAACAGTGGAATCATTTTGTAAACATTCGATTATCAGAGAAAATTAAGGTAACTACTTCTTTTATATTTTGTATATTATTTTAATGTTTACCATATTACTAATGTGTTAAACACAAAAAATAGTGAATAGCAAAAAGAGAGACGAAGTCTTCTTAAATATCCTCACCGTGTAACCAGAAAGGGTTATGTTCAACTCGGTCATGAGTTAGTAAGAATTCTAAATCTTAATATATATTATATGTTATGATTATTTTATTCAACTTTATTAATTCATTGTTTGGTGGATTTATGGTATAAGTATTAAATCTGATCCATCCTCACGTGCACTACTATGGGCGAAAGTGAAAGAATAAAGTGTATGTCGATGAATACACAATTGAAACCTCCAATCAAATTGTAAGGATGTTTAGTTGACAATACAGTTAACATTTCAAATCTCTCATGGATTTTAATTTAATTGACAATATTTTAAATTCATGGTGTGTTTGAAAATGCATATCAAGGTGCAGATATTTTAACAGAAGCCTTGGGAACACCCGAGCATCTAGAACATGTTAGGGGCGTGGGTCAATTTTTATCTCCATCAGTTTTCTTCCAGATGGCTCGTCCAAATGTTAATATAGGAGAAAAATCAACTGAACGAAATAGCCAAGTTGGTTGCTCTCCTTCTATGGGAAGTAATAATGATCAATCACACCCGACACAAGAGGAACCAATGAGGCAAGCAAATGAGATCCTTCAAAGGCCTCAAGTCATTAGTGAACCTATTGCCCATCCCGATGTCTAAGACATAGGAGAGTAAGTTGAATATTATTAAATTCATTTCATTTTTTATATTATCAAATTAATATCAGTATTACTCTAACTACGTGTTTCTTTGAAGGGTGTGACATGTCAACTTGCAATTGAAAATATAAAAAACATTGTTGTCATTGGCACAATGTATTAATCGAACGACGCATCTGCTGAGATTCATGGTCTTTCACTAGGAAAGTACAACGTCCTAGTTGATTTAATAATTGGAAATAACGAGGATTTGAACCTTTCAATTCCTCTAAACGACGAGCATCAATACCTTAGACCAGTCGTCAACACTTTTATATGTACAGCTAATGTATCAAAAGAGATATTTAATTTTACATTTCCTCTTTATAATATGTACTACATTATTATTTTACTAATAATAGATTAAATTTATTGTTATAGTTCTCACTACCAAACGAAGGTAAGAAGGTTGTGTCAAATACACAATCTCATCAATCAGACATGACGCTTCCAACCACGATAAAGCTGGTATATCACTTTGTCAAACATAGTATGAGTGATAGTGACATGCTACAGTAGATCTTACCAAAAACATGTTTAGTTTTCATAACAACTACTTCCTTACAAGTGAAGACATTTTGCAATATTGTGAGATGCAAGAAATTAGTTATACTCTCCTTCTTTGTTACATTGCGTAAGTAATACATCTTTTTTAATTATTATACCAACTTGTTACATTGAATAACGTTTCTTAAATCTATTTCAGCTACATTTGGGTTACTTACGATCAACAAATTCTCGATAACTACTTACAAGTAAACGGTAGTAGTTTTGCATCGATTTTGGGAAATCAAAATCAAGAAGAGAAAATTAAGCATCTTGCTGATCGTTTTGACATGATTACTGATGTTCGTCAACGTGTATTATTTCCCTTTAATACAAGATATGCATTTATAAATTTTAAACTTCGTAGCGTGTATTATATATACCTATAAATATTTTATAACATTTTAAAATCATCGTTATATTATTTAGACACTATTGGATATTTGGTCGTCTTAATTCTTGAAGATAATACTATTTATATTATGAACGTGCTCGGTCAGAAGACGCCCGATGATAGTTTAGCTCACATCGTAAATACGTAAGTTTATAAAAAATAAGTTTTTTATGTTTGAATTAGCTTATTATCCTAATGTTTCCACTTTGTTCTAGATTTCTTATCGATTGTAGCAATAAAAAAATGGGTTCAAATCCACAAAATTAATATAGAAATCAATGAAGGTACGTAAAACTGAATCATATATTTCTTCTATTCTTATTTTTGTCTTCTAGAATTATTATAATAAAATGATCAAAATTTATTCACTAGTTCCCTCATCAATTGTGATCAATAGTGTCTGGATATTATGTCCAATTGTCTATACGAATTATTTGGTGTCGGTCATGTATTGGTGTCGCTCCGAAACCGACATCTTTAATAATTGATGTCGATTTTGGAGCGACACCAAAGGCTTTTGATGTCTGTCCAAAATCGATACCTTTTACAATTGGTGTCGGTTTTGAAGCGACGTCAATACTATATGGTGTCGGTCATAACTGACACCAAAAGCCTTTGGTGTCGCTCATCCTACGTGACACCAAATGCTTTTGGTGTCGGTTTTCATCCTTTACTAAATGTGACTATCACTAAATGTCTTTAATGTCGCCTGTATTGATGACAGTCTTATGCCTGACACCATTTGTAAAAGATGTCGGCATATGTCTGTCACTAAATCTCTGGTTTCTACTAGTGGATAAATATCAATTAAAAGAATTAAACTAACATATTGGATATGTTGAAAAATTCGAAAATCCCCTCCTATAAATGTGAATGAAATTTTGTCTCCCTAGGGAGATGATGAGATTTTTGTATTTCTCATTTATAAGGAGGAGGAGTCAAATATTTATAAGATAAATATTTTGGAAGATATTCTCTAATATCTTTTAATATAAGTTACTAAAAGATATTATTCTTGCCTAGTTTGAATGTCATTCTAAGACTATAAATAGAAGTTTGGTGCTGACTAATTCCATTTCATTTCATAGTGAGAATATGCTTTCAAAGGTTGAAAGTTCTCTCCGCTAAAAATTGTCAAACCTTAGGCAAAATTCTCCCACCTCCTGTTTCTCTAAAAGACTTCCTACCAAGCAATCGATGTTAGCAAAAATCTAGCTTGAAAGATTAGAGGAGATCAACTGAGTAGACTACTTGAATAATTGATCCAGCAGAACAATAAAGACCCTTTAGAATTGTTAAGAAAGGTTAATGAATATAATTCTTTATGTTTTATAATGAACCTATCATCTAGGGTTTTTCATGTAGCTTAAACAAATTAATTAATGGTTAATTAATTAGAACTCACATTTCTGCTTCGTTAATATTGCATGCTCATACCTCTCAATTCCTAACACTAAAGGTACCCTAGGAGATGCATGTCATACTTTATTTCTTTACAACCAAGTATCCAGTTTCTTCACCTCACTCAATTAGATCGAGTAATTACTTTTCGGGTCTCATGACTTCGGTAGGGAGACTTCGCCTCGATTAATGCCAAGTGGTATGGGATGTATGGCGCAGGTACGGAGGAGTCGGGATACACTCCTGTTCATTTGTGCATGATATTCATAGGCTTTTGATTATGCATATCTTAATTCTACTATGTTGTGTCCACTCCATGCAAAGTTTCTTACTGAGTTGTCATAGAGTCATCCTTCATTTTTATGTTGGTTGTGCATTTAAACCACAGTTGGAGTATACACCACGATGAACCTATGAGGGAGTGTCCTCTCCGTCTAACTGTTAGAATCTTTTCTTTTCACTTAGAACTCGCATTTTATAATTCCTTTCAGGGTGAACTGTTGTAATAACCAGTTTGAAATCGTTTTGTTTTGAAACCGAGATTACGGGGCTTACGTATTTAATTGCCTAGATAGATACATGTTTTATTTATATCTACTCGTTTATTTGAAATGGATTTATGAAATGTTCAGGTCATGTTTTTACTAGTGCTAATTTTCAATATTTTAGTGGAGACTATATTGAAACTTTTAAAGATTTTTCATGCATTTAGTAACCTCTGTAGTATAACCTAGAAGTTATTAACCGGGTCGTTACAATGGATAGTGATCAGGAAATTTGTATGAATTAAATATTAAAGAAGAACATTTAGATATGTCAATTTTTTTGGTAAATCATTATAATAATTTTACTATTCTAAATATATTTGAAATATTTATAGCTGATCAAGAGTTATATTCCAATTGAGGTAATTTTGAAGTAAAAGGTAATTTGAAGTAAAAGTTGAACTATATTTTTAAATCGTTACGATTAATTTTTCTTATTTATAAATTATAATTGAGGTACGATAAACAAAAATTTATTTCTTTAATTATTCCAAACTAATTGCATTAACTTTTAGGATACAAATATAACATAAAATACTAAAATAAACAGATCACAATTGAAATAACCAATAAATTATTGATATTTTAATGAATTAACAATCATGGATTTTATTTTTTGAGTCTTTTTTTTTTAATATACTAAAAAAATATGGCATAAAGTAATTAATGAATCTTATTAAAAAATGTTAAATTATATAATACTAACAAAAATGTTGGATTCTTTTGTTGTGCTATTCATTTTCCACATCAAAAATTTTACAATTCGATGGCCACCACTTACTATAAAAAATGTTGGATTCTTTTGTTGTGCTACTCATTTACTCGGAGGAGTCGGACTTGTTTGGCCGACTTCGAGGGGTCGGAAATGGACTTGGCCGACCCCCAGGGGGTTGTGGCCTCCATTTAGCCGACCCCGGGGGCTCGGTGATGGCGAGGCCGACCCCTAAGGGGTCGGAAATGGACTTGGCCGTCCCTCGGGAGGTTATGGCCTCCATTTGGCCCACCCTTGGGGGGTCGGCAATGGCGAGGCTGACCCCTAAGGGGACCGGCAATGACTTTGGTCGACCCCTAAGGGGTCGGCAAGGGCTTTGGCCGACCCCCGGGGGTCGACAATGGACTTGGCCGACTCCCTAGGGTCGAGGCCTCCATTTGGCCGACCCCATTGGCTTAGTTGTCCTTCGTGCGGGTCCCATTCTCTTCCGAGTCTTTCGGGATATTTTTAGGCTATAACATTACCCCCACTCTTCATTTTCGAGTTTTGGATGTTCCAAAGTTACCTTTTTACAGAAATATTATTTGAAAATCACTTAGGCCATATTCTCTTTCAAGAACATCTTTTCCTAAATAATATTCCAACAAATAAAGTTTTGAGGTTATGGAAAATATTCATTCTAAATAATTATATTAAAATGGCCATATTCTTATTTCTAAGAATATCTTTTCCAAGATAATATTCTTATTCAATCAAAAATCACTTCTCTTTTTTAGGAAAATATTTATCCTTTTGAGATTTCATATAACCTAACTTTTCCATAAAAATTCCCTGCCAAAACTACACCCTCCTTTTTACCCCACTTTGGCCAAAAATTGCCTCCCATTGGGCTAGTATTTTCGATTTTTCAAAGCGTGGTGGAGACTCATTTTCTGTTTTGGATTTTTGGGAAGCATCTATCACGCCTTACTTTTTCGGTACTTACTTTCCTTTTTCTATCATCACGCTAACGGTTAGACATATTTTTCGAAAATTTCACCATTACTTAGGCACTTTTTTTAATTTTTGCCCGTTATGCATGTATGTCCGAATTTTTAGATTATTTAGGCTCTTTTTTAAAAGACTCACCCTTTTATAGTACTTTTTCGAAATTCGTAGGCTACTTAGGCACTTTTTATAAAGTCTTGCCTGTTTAGCTTACTTTGGAGATTTTTAGGTTACTTAGGCACTTTTACAAAAAGTCTCGCCTTTTTTTCACCGCTTTTTGAATTTCGTAGGGTACTTAGGCTCTCTAAGAGACTCGCCTTTTCCCTAAGTTAGTTAACTGCATATTACTTCTTACTTTAACCGTTATGGACCCTTCGTCTGACTACGAGACCAAATCCCTTCACCTTCGGGCTTCCTTCTCACTTAAGAGGACTCGGGGAAGAACCTTGGTGGTGGGATCAGGATCTCAAATGGCAGTGTCCATTTTGACTTAGGAGGATTTGGACTGCCTTAGGACCCAATTTCTTATCCCGCCCAAAATCACCCTTCGGCTTCCTCTAGCTTCGGAGACGTACGCCCATCCTCCTCCGGGTGAGGTGGCCCTCTACACCACAATGTTTGACCGAGGAGTTCGACTTCCTCTCATACCACCTCTTCAAGAGTTCTTGGGTATGGCAGGGCTGGCTCAAGCCCAGCTGGCTCCCAATGCGTGAAATGTCTTCTTCAGTGTTCACAGCCTTTGGGTGCACACCGGCTTCGAAGGTTCCTTTAGTGCCAGAGACCTTCTTGCGCTCTACCGCTTCTGCCAGCATCCCGACGTCACTGTGGGCTGCTACCTTACCCCCAGAAGCAAGCTTTCTCCTTTGGTGGGGTGCCCCAACTTTCAGAAGGGGTGGAAGGAGCGCTGGTTCTTTGCTGGAGGACCTTGGGCGGCTCCAGGCATCGATGCCTCGCTGGCAACTCCCACTGTCTTCGGGACATATGGTACGCTTACTTTTGCCTTGACTTAATCTATCTTTTGGCACCGTACAAACTTTTTGTTTACAGTGCACATGAAACTTAATCCCCGTTCCCGGGTAATGAAGTTTTATGAGACTGTTATGTCTTACCCCGAGGAGGTCACTCACAGTGCGCAGTACCTAACCACGAACTCATTGGCGTTGTACAACCTCCTCCCGGCTTCAGCCATGCCAGCCGATTCTAACTCAGAGTCAGCCGTCCTGTAGGAGGGGTCTGCTCCAGGTATGTCACTTACTTTTTCCTCTAACTTTGCATGCCTCGAATACTGAAAATATCAGTTGACACTTTTTACCGTGTTCAGTCGCCATGGAATACGAGCCTTCACTGAGGCACGCCTTTGATGCAGTGATGCGTCAAACGTCCCGCCCCCCTGCCAGGCCTCCCACCGATGATATGGTAGACCTTACTTTGGAGGGCTACTCTCTCCCGCCTGGTGATGACGAAGACCTTCCTTTCCTCAAAGTTCTAGAGGACATGGAAGTGGGGCCAGACCAGGAGTTCGACGCCCCCGGCCTCGGTTTTGACCATATTCCTTCTTCAGTTTGGAGCAACTCGCGAAGGCCTCGGACGCCTGTACACAGCCTTCCCCTGGATTCGACTCCTATCTCTTGTTAGGGCCGCACTGTCCTACTTTGGACCCACAGGAGGAAAAGACTTTGGCCTCCAACTTGTGGAACGAAGTGGGGTCTTCTTCAGCTACTTTTCCCCTAGGAGATGCCTCCCAGGTTCTGGAAAAGGGGACTCGTCTGATGCACGAGGTACAACACCCCTACTTTTCGCAGTTATACTTTGATTTTAGTACGCATGTTAACTTGTACCTTGGTTTCTTTTTGCAGACATTTATGCATTTTGCTTCAGCTTCTCGCCACCTCTCGAAGGGCTTGCGTCAAGCCCGCTCTTCCTTGTCCACCAGTACTAACCAGCTCAAGTGGGAACTGGCACATGCTCGTGCTCGAGAAGCTCAGCGAGTCGCGAGGCTGCCTTAGCCGCCTCACGTACCTCTGCTGAAACAGCCCGGAATTTATCTACGTGCGCATGTCAAGATGACTTGGCTACGATCGTCCGCCTTCGACGAGAGTTGGCTTCTGCTGAATGGAAACTCAAGAATGTTGCATACTTGGCTAATCTTGTGGAAGGTTCTTCTGCCTTTGTGATTCTTGAAAACAATACCGGCGAGGCTGCCATTGGTTGGGCACTGGGCCAAATCCAAGAGGGGGTTAGCTATGGCAACCTTCTTCCTCTCTTTCGGTTACTTTGTTCCAGCACCGCGGAGAGAGTCGTCGACCCTTCCCTACCAACCTTCGAGTCCGGACTTCCTAGTGATCCAGCTCAGGCTGTCTCCTACCATTCTCGCATCTTTCAGGGCGTGCCCGACAGAAGCTAGGCTCTTCCAGCTAGGATAGCACCTGCCCAAGCCGGACCTGTTCGACCATCTTCCAGCAGGCGCAGATCTGAAGGGCCTTGATGGCTTTTACCTTGCAATCTTTTTACCTTGTAGTACTTTTTACCTTGTAGCAATTTATTTTGCAGTCTTTATTTTTTGCCTAAGTTGTAACTCAGAAACTTTGAACTTTTATTTGGCCGACCCTAGGGGTCGGAAATGGACTTGGCCGACCCCCGGGGGGTTGCGGCCTCCATTTAGCCGACCCTCGGGGGGTCGGTGATGGCGAGGCCGACCCTTAAGGGGTCGGAAATGGACTTAGCCGACACCCGGGAGGTTATGGCCTCCATTTGGCGGACCCCCGAGGGGTCAACAAGGACGTTGGCCGACCCCGGGGGTCGGCAAGGGCGTGGCCTACCCCCGGGGGGTCGGCACTGGTGCGGCCACCCCTGGGGGGTCGGCAATGGACTTGGCCGACCCCTTGGAGTCGAGGTCATTGGCTTAGTTGTCCTTCGTGCGAGTCCCAATCTCTTCCGAGTCTTTCAAGATATTTTTAGGCTATAACAGTATCAGAATCATCCTAAATCAAGGTTTCCACAAAAAGAAAAAAAGTCTCTAGATTTCATCTTCTTCAAAATAGTTTTGCTTCTCTAAATTTAGAAACCTGACAGTGTGCATGCGTCAATACAGGTTATTTAACGATTCATAAAATTTGTGCGATTTGTTTGATGCATGTTTAGCATCTTATTTTAGGATATATTATTGTAGGCGACGTGATCAACAACAGTTTGACAAATTTGGGAAATTTGCGCGATTTATGAGATGCATAAAGCATCGTATTTGCTGTATATTGTGTTCGACGGCAAGATCGACGATGATTTGTAAGGTGGAATAAACTCATTATCATATTTGTTGTATGTTCGATACAACCATTTGATTGACAAAAAATGTAGCAGGATGTGCAATGATTTTTTGAGTACAAATTGGAGGAGATGAACAATAATTACCAATTTCAAAGATTAAACCTGTGTCGTTGATATTGAACTGGAGTAACACCATACAATAAAATGCGCCACTAACTCATTGAGAGTATCTTGACACGCAGTAATAAGTAAAGAAATTACATAAACAGACACCATTTCAAATCAATTGATAAAGTAGAAAATATTTAAAATATATATAAAATATAAATATAAAAATGAGGACAGTGGTATTACTAATTGAAATTCTTTAATGTGTGTGCATATATTATGAAATGGTAATTAAATATTTATCTATTTAAGTACATTCGAATTGGTATAATTAATATTCAAGAGTATTGTTATGAGTTACTGAGAGTTTTTGTTTGTTTTTTTTTCTGTGGGATGAAATATAATTATAAAATAATGATGTGGAATGAACCAAATTGGTTGAATATATATAAAAGCAGCTGAAGAGGGCATCCACAAAGAATGGAAGGATCCACCTGCTGAGTGGTTGAGGTACACCACATTATGAAAACTTGCAACCAAATTTTCTCACCTTTTCACTGTCCAAATTTAAATTATTATATTAAAGTTTATATTTGCTGGCACCTCATATATGCTCTATCAACTTAATTATTGATTTTGATTTTTTCCCTTAGTTACATGGCCTCTTTGTATTAAAAAATTGACACTCTAAAAAAATGTTTAAAACAAGAAGAATAAAAATGATTATGAGAAGGACGTGTGAATTTATTTATGAGCATATAGAAGAGATATAAGATAATAATTATTTAGAAAAATTATTATTATTTAGTGTGATTGTTAAAAAAAAAAAAATAAGTATGATAAGAATAAAATAGTACGTACAAATAGAGAGAGAGCTATAAAGAGAAAAAAAAAATGTAGGAAAAAGAGATAAAAAAATGTAGGAAAAAAAAAAAGTGAAAAGTTGATATGTGAAAAAAATAAAAAAATAGTTAGAAATAAATATGAACACGGTAGAAATGATTGAACGAGTGAAATAAATAAATATTTTATTCATAGCCAATTTTACTTTTTTTTTTTCGCAACACCTCTAAAATGATATATTTTTTTTTTTAGGTTAAAACCCAAAATGTTGTTTGCACTAATATTGAAACTATCGTTAACTTTTTATGACAATATGTTATCTCGTGTCATCTTTGATATAACGTCAAGCAATGTATAATAAAGCTTCGATTAAAATATAAAGCAGGGTATATCAAACTACCAACTTGTCAAGATTAGGTAATCAAAAAGTTATGTAATGTCAAAAGCAAAATAGTTGAAGTTCGATATGCTCGTTCTTCAAAGAATAAAAGTTCCATTTCTTCATAATTAGAAAACAAAACCAGGCGATTCTATAGCTATAAGATCTCTATAATAAAAGAATGACGTATAAGGTGGAACATCTTCAATTCAACACGACTCCTAAAAATCCTCCTTTAACGCTTCTTTCGCCAAACCATGAGCAACAAGATTTCCTTGGCGAGGGCACCAATTAAATGAGCACGACTCCAGCTGCTTTGCCTCTTGTTGAATTTCTTCTACAACATATGCTAATTCTGAACGATCCTCTTGATTTCGAGCCAATTTGTTGATAACCACACAACTGCATTTGATTTAATTATTAGACGACAAAAGCCTAGCTACAAAGCCCACTAAATTCCATCTCGAATAGCCAAAGCCTCTCCAATTTCCACATTGAGCACTCTTTGAAACGGTCAAGCTAAAGAAGCCATAACTTCCCCTTTCTCATTTCATATGATGCAACTCATTCCAAATTTGTTTCTTATAAAATTAAAGGCACTATCAGAGTTCAATTTATATTGTAGGTCACCTAGAGGAGACCACTTGTGAGTTAACATTGTCACTTTAGGAGTCACTAAAATATTATTATCATTTCTAATGACCCCTAAAAATTCATCATAATAGCTTTGACATAAGATATGATCCATAGAAACGTGATTTAACATATTATGATCTTTCATTACCCTATAATTCCTAGAATTCCACATACCCCAACACGTGATCAAAAACTTGTCAAACAGATAAACTCAAAACATGGGAAAACCACAAAAGAATATCTTTAAAATTGTTTGTATTTTTTGGCCAATCCAAGTTATAAAATGGAGTATTCTTCTGAATAATTTTACAGCAATGACAATCCCAAATCCCATGATAAACTGATCCACACCCTTCATTACACCTATCACAACCTGTTGAAGACAAAATCTTTCTGTGAGCAACGGCTAAAGATGAAGGAAGAAAATCATGAAACAACTTTCACGTGAAAATTTTAATTTTGTTTACAATCATTGAATTCCAAACTTTTTTCCACCAAAAGGTCATAATAGATGTAAAATATTTAACTGTAGCCCATGATTATTTCAAACAGAAAGCCCAAACAAAACAGTGTGAATGAAGGCCCACTTAACTCTAATCAGCCCAACATTTTATTTGAACCAAACCGGTACATACGGTTTGGTTATCTTGAACCAAAAACGTTGAACCCAAAGACAAATGTATGGCTGAGATTGAGCATGAGAAACAAAACTTGTAAGGCTGAGATGATGCCACTTCCTGCTTTACCTTGTCGGTTTAGGTTGCATGTTA
>JBBMEG010038227.1:0-20060 GCA_037832605.1 Cyclanthera cordifolia | reverse complement strand
CGACAAAGACTTAACCCAACTATTAAAGGGGTTGTTAAAAAAGAAGTTATCAAATGGCTGAATGTTGGAGTGATATGTTCTATTTCACATAACAAGTGGGCGAGTCCACTATAGTGTGTGTCAAAGAAATAATGAGTGATGTTGTAAAGAATGAGAAAATGAGTTAATTCTAACCAGGACTATAACAAGTTGAACGATATGTATGAATTTTAAGAAACTGAACAAGGCTACAAAGAAAACTCATTTTCCTTTGTCATACATTGACCAAATATTAAACAGATTATGAGGACAAAATACTACTATTTCTTGGATGGTTATTTGAGTTATAATCAGATCACCATGGATCCAAAAGACCAACAAAATACCACTTTTACTTTTCCTTTTCCTTATGGAATTTTTGCATTCCAATGGATGCCATTTGGGCTCCACAATGCCACAAAAAATAAAAGTTGTATAATGACACTATTCTCAGATATAGTTGAAACGATAGTTGAGGTATTTATGGATGACTTCAGGCTATGAGGGAATCACTCGAATCATGGATGAATAATCTGGAAGAGTTCATAAGAGATATGAAAAGACTAATCTTGTGTTGAATTAGGAAAAATGTCATTTCATGGTAAGATAATTAATAATCGTAGGTCACAAGATTGCAAAGGAAGAGATTCAAGTGAATAAAGCAAATATTGAAGTGAATGAGAAGCTAAATTATCCACAATATAAGGGGTGGACATGTTCTTTTTTATTGGTGGTTCATTAAAGATTTCTCAAAATTTTCTAAACTTCTTTGCTTGTTTCTAGAGCAAAATCTTGTCAATTAATTTCAATGAACATTGTTTTGCGGCTTTTAATATTTTGAAGAGAGCTTTAATCTCAGCACCGATAATAGCTATCCCCTATTGGAACAAACCATTTGAGTTAATGTGTGAAGCTAGTGTTTTTGTTGTTGGAATAGTTTTGGATCAAAAAGAATAGAAGGTGATTCATCATATTTACTATGATAGCAAAACGTTAAATGAAGCACGGAAGAATTATACCACAACTAAGAAAGAAATGTTAATTGTTGTATTTTCACTTGATAAGTTTAGATCTTAATTGATAGGATCTAAAGTAATAGTTTACACAGATCATGAAGCTATCAAGTATTTGATGACAAAAGTAGATGTGAAGCTTTGGTTGATAAGGTGGGTTCTTTTGCTACAAGAGTTTTATTTGAAAATTTTGGATAAAAAGGGTAGGGAAAACCATGTTGCGGATCATTTTTCTAGGATTTAGAAACAACAAGTACTGCTTAAGAAATTGGACATTCAGGAAAATTTTCCTGATGAATAGTAGTTTGTAATTACGTGTGTTTAGCAATCTAACAGTCCGTGGTTTGTGGATATTGCAAACTATCTAGCCAATAATGTGATGCCTAAAGAATTAAGTAGCCACAAGAAGAAAAAAAAATTGTATAAGGTTAGAAGTTACTTTTGGGATGAGCCATATTTGTATCACTAGTGTGCTAATTATGTGATTGGAAGATGTGTAACAGGGAAAAAGATCAAGAAGATTGTTAAAGGTGCCAGAACAACAACTCAAGTTTTTCAATCTTGTAATTTTTTTCCTACTATTTTAAAGATGATCACTATTTTGTTAAAACTTGTGACAGATGCCAGTGCAAAGGTAATATACAGGGAAAAGATGAAATGGCTTTGAATTATATTTTTGAAAGATGATTGTTTGATGTGTGCAGAATGTGTATATTTTAGTGGATGTAGATTACGTTTTAAAATAAGTAGAAGCAATTTCTAGTCCAAATAATTATGCTAAAACAGTAATTTAATTTTGACATACATATATATTTACAAGATTTGGGACACCTAAAGATGTTATAAGCGATGAACGAACTCATTTTCTAAATAGAGCTTAAGTATCTATGCGTAAGAAATATAACATAACTCATAGAATTGCTACAACATATTATCCTTACACAAATGGTCAAGCAGAAATATCCAATAGGGATTTAAAGGCAATCCTGGAAAAGGTTGTTAATAAGAAAAGAAAATACTGGTCTAGTAAGTTAGATGATCCTTTGTGGGTATATAGAACTTCATCTTAAAACCCTTAGGAATGTCTCCTTATATTATAGTTTTTGGTAAAGCCTGCCAGTTATCCTTATAGTAGAAATAAAAGGCATATTGGGATTTAAAAGAATTAAATATGGATTATAAATTAATTAGGCAACAAGAATGTTGTTGTAAACAATTTTGTGAGTCAAGAATTTTCCCACCCTTGTATAATTAGAGCCAATGCCTTTATATAGTGTTACATCCTAACCCTAACGACTAAATAGGCCCAACGGGCCTAACATAAATAATAACATATAAACCTCGTCTTACTAACTTCAACCCCCTAGATGGATCAAATATGTCTGTGATGCCCAGCTTGTTATAGAGATAGCTTATTAGTGCTCTATTCAATTCTTTGGTGAGAAGGTCACCTAAGTGCTCTCCAATCTTCACATATCTCGTTGGGAAGAAACCTTGTTGTATCTTTTTTCGAATAAAATGACAATATATTTCAAAATTCTTAGTTCTCTTATGAAATATTGGATTTGATGCATTATGTAAAGACGCTTGATTATGACACCACAACTTCGCAGAAAATCTAGACTTTACTCCAATTTCGTCTAGGAGTTGGATCAACCACACAATCTCTCATGTTGCTTGAGCTATGGCTCTATATTTGGACTCAACACTAGACTGAGACACCATGTTCTGCTCTTTACTCTTCCACAACACTAGATCGCCTCCTAGAAAGAAACAATATCCCAAAGTCGACCTTCTATCTTTCTTAGACCCCACCCAATCGGCATCTGAAAAACACTCAATATTCATATGTCCATGATTCTCATACAACACTCATTTACTTGGCGCAAATTTTAAATAACCTGATTTGTTCCACAGCTATCCAATGATCTACTGTAAGAGCTAACATAAACTGGCTAACCACAGTGACAGGATACGATATATCTTGTCTCGCAATAGTCCGTGATTGACCACAGTTATCCTTCCTTATCTCGTTGTAAATTAGGAACCATTGGCGTACTGTACGGTTTCATAGCTAACTTTTATGTTTCAGTCAACAAATCTAGAACCTATTTTTGTGGAGACAAGAAGACTCATGTCTTATTCCTCATAACTTCAATACCTAAGAAATATTTGAGAGTTCTGAGATCCTTTTACAAAACTTTATGTGAAGAAATGATTTCAATGAGGCCACACTTGGAACATCATTCCCAGCGATAACTATATCGTCAACATATACTTCTAGCAAAACAGTCCCATGTTCAGATCGTCTAAAAATCACCGAATGGTCAGACAATCTTTTTCTCATCCCAAACTCACTTAACACCGGACTAAACATGCCAAACAACTCCCGATGACTCTGTTTCAGACCATACAATTATTTTTGAAGCCTACACACCTTGGTATTCTACCCCTGAGCAACAAACCCAGGTGGTCGCTCCATATAAACTTCCTTCTCAAGGTCACCATGGAGAAATGCATTCTTGATATCCAGCTGATATAATGACCAATAATTAGTATCTTCATTGAAATAAACAATTGAATAGACACCATTTTAGAAAATGGAGAAAAAGTATCACTATTATCAACACCATAAGTTTAAGCATAACCCTTAGCAACCAAGCGTGCTTACAAACGTTCCACGGATCCATCTAAGTTTACCTTGCCAATAAAAATCTACTTACATCTAGTAGTTTGTTTGTCTACTGGCCGATCTACTAACTCTCAAGTGTCATTATCATCCAATGCATTCACCTCTTCAACCATCACTCGACACCACCAAGAATGAGATAATGACTCACTCGTATTCTTAGGAACCCCCATAGAATCGATAGACTAAAGAAAATAATAACCCAGTGAGGACAACTGATGGTAAAACATGAATGATGAAATAGGATACGTACAAGAACGCTTACGTTTTCATTGGTAAGTCAAGGTCATTACTTACGTGTAAATGAACAGACGAAGACATCGCTGGTGAAGGGCATGCTTCTGTAAGTTGGCGCCCACGTTTGGAATAGAACTGCGTAACAGAAGGACTAGAAGGAATGAATTATGAAGAAGACATAACAGGACTTGATGGTGACGAAACTACCTCATATAAAATTAAGTCAACCTGAGAAGAAGAGTGAGACCGAGACAATGGGCTAAGCACTACATCCTAAAAAAATGTAACATCTGCCGAAATAAGATACTTTTTAGTAGCTAGAAAATAAAAACGATATCCCTTCTGAATTCGAGAATAAGTGATGAAGAAGCACTTTAAAGATTTTGGATCCAACTTAGTACCACTGAGAAGAATATCCCGAACAAAACATGTGCACCCAATGATTTAAGGCACAATAGGAAACATTTCTCATGTAGGAAACATGACTTTAAATGGAATCTTAACGTTTAAAACACTCGTAGGAAAGCTATTAATCAAGAAGCAAGCCATACTAACACCATCAACCCAAAAGTGCTTCAGGACATTCATATGAAATTATAAGGCTCTTCTTGTCGAGAAGATGTATGTTTTTCCTCTCTACTACCCCATTTTGAGATGGAGTATCAGGACACGAAGACTGCTGAATAATACCATTATTTTGTAAATAGGAACCAAGAACAGTCGAGAAATACTCCCTTCCATTATCTGTACGTAGTGTTTTGATAGAATCACTAAATTAAGTTGGAATTTCAACATTAAAGGCACAAAAAATATAAAATAATTCAGAACGATTTTTCATTAAATAAATCCAAGTGAGAAGACAATACTTGTCTACAAAAATCTAAAAATATCTAAAACAAGTATTAGAAATAACAAAACTTGGAACCTAAACATCTGAATGTACTAACTCAAACAGAGCATTAACTCGCTTATTGACTAGAGGATTCGAACTAATACAATGAAACTTGGCAAATGGACAAGACTCACAGTTTAAAACTAAAACTTTACTAAACTCAGGATATAATTCCTAAGAGTTCAGGCAGGAAATTGACAAGTACATTGGAGATCAAACTTTAAACTTTTCTTCAAATTTAGACTAAAGCCAAGAACCCGAGAACACAAGAAAAGAGCATCAAAAGAAATACCATCATATATCACTTTTATATGCGACTTTGGACTCGGTCAACCCTTATGAGTCTCACCTCCACGGCCAACCCACTCGTGCTAGCCTACTCGTTGTAACTTGAGACGCTGCGGGGTGCAGCGTCTCCATGCGTTACCTTGACTCGGTCGACTCCTGAAGGAGAGTCCTAACCTCCACGACCAACGCACTCGGGCTGGTCTACTCGATGTAACCCTAGGACACCACAGGGTGTAAAGTCCCCAAACTTTACTTTGACTTGGTCGACTCGTGCATAAGAAAGTCCGAACCTCCACGACCAACCCACTCGGGCTAGCCCACTTGGCATAACTCCTGGCCGTTATAAGCGGATCCAGTCGTTACTTTGGACTCGGTCGACTCACCCATATGAGAGTCCTGACCTCCATGACTTTCCCCCTAGAGGGTGTTCGCCTTCTTTTGCCAAACCCGAGAGTTTGGGGAGAGTTTTGACAAAAGGATAAAAATAACTTAGTTCTTAGAGGACTTCTAAATTTGAGAATAAGTTTACTCTAAACTGAGTGGGATGTAAAGACCTTCAAGATCTCTATTTATAATAGAAGAGAGAATGTTTAACAAAGAAAATATAATATCTTCAAATATTTATATTAAAGATATTGAGAAAAATCAAAGATTTTCCCTCTTCCTTTATAAACAAGCAATTTGGAATTCCCTTCCCTTCATAAAAGGGTGGACATAAATTTTATCCTTTTTGGGAAAGAGAATTTCCTAATTTTACGCAATACTTTCTATATATTATTTTATTTATTTTATTTGATATTAATCCAATAAATTCAAAAATAATAATATATCAAATATATTATTAAATAAATCCGTACAATTAACGTATCATTCTATTTATTCTCTTCTTTAATAATTATCCAATAATTATTAATTCAATTAATATGTCAAACATATTAATTAATTTTCTCCAATTAATAATTGTTCAGTAACCATTATATCAACTATATATATCCAACATATTAACTTATAATTCTCAAACTTAATATTAATTATGCAATATTTATTAACTCATAATGTCCAACATATTTTCGACTAAGATGTCAATAATTATATATAATCAATTTATCAAAAAATTATTTTTCTCCTCATTAACATGCATCCAATTAATATATCCAATATATTAATCAATTAATTAAGTTCAACCATTAAACTTAATACTCCTATTAATGATGTCCAATATAATTAATCATTGAATTTGAGTGGCTCAAATTCATTTCTCTAATGAAATAGTGTACCATTGAATATGAGCTAGCCTAGGGATGGTGGACCTATAGGATGAAAGCTACAACAACCTGGGATCTAATCTCTCCTCGTTAACATCAGGCTTATCCACTAAAGACCATTGCTGAACTTTTTCGCACTATAGAAAAGGTTAGTGTCACGGATGTAATCGATCATCTGTGATATGATCCTTCACGAGCTTGTTTGTAATTCACAGCTGGTCCTAATGTCTGTTTTACCCCTGTGATTATATCTTTCTTCTTAAGCACCACCGACTCCTCTAATGAACAAGTTGCTTATAGTTCTACTATAAACGAATGTCCTCTCATGCCAATGAGACGCAAGATCCTTTTGTTCAAGTCGTAGAATCAGTTCTTAAGGGAACTACTCTACTTCTTCTTCAATATTAGAAAAGATGTTAATTCCTTTTTGTGACATTTTTTTTCTCATCTACTAACTACCGCAATTCCCAACGTGGGAGGCTTATTAACCTGGTGTTTTTTGACTGGTCTCATAAATGCATATCAAATGATGCTTAATTTCATAAAGTAGGAATTCACAACCTACCTAAGATTAAGATCAAATTGACATATGGTCATCCTTAGTGAAGTAGTTGATATAAGTCTATAAAGAAATTACTTGCTCGATCATAAAACTTTTAATCCCGTCTAATGTAAAAACTTCTTTTTGCACTGACGCCCCCATTCACATGTCTTCACATCAGATCATTTGCAACTCTTGCAAAATAGTTCACACCAATAGTGTTATCAAGAATCAGGAAACCTAGCCGTAGTCTATATATTGTAGACGATTTAGGTTATAATCTTGAAGCTAGATCCACTCATATGTTCCACATTCTTGTCCAAGTGTTCATCAAAATAGCCAAGGGTATATTGACATTCATCCCATTAAAGTGATAATGCATAATGCCTTTTGAATATTAAATGTGCAATTTTTTGAAAAAAATATCTTTTATTAATAAGTAAATATAACAATAAATGTCTAAAATGAAATGTTTTTTTCTTAAATATATAATCTACTAGGCCTTTAGGGTATAGCGCCTAACAACTTTCAATTGAACAGCCTTCTAAGTTGGAATTGAAATAATTCCCAGATCATACTTGGGAGTGGATGAAACTTTTCCAATTATCATTTCTTCTAAATGACTAGAGAATCATGAATAAGAGTTGATCAAAATGCTTAGGAAATACAAAAAGGCCATAGACTGGACTTTAATAGACATAGAAGGAATAAGACCAACTTTTTATATGCATAAAATCAACTTGAAAAATGAAAAGTTTAAGTCGGTAGAGCATCTACAGAGACCTAACCCAGCAATTAAAGAGGTTGTTAAAAAAGAAGTTATCAAATGGCTGGATGTGGGAGTGATATGCCCTATTTTAGATAACAAGTGGGTCAGTCCACTATTGTGTGTGTTGAAAAAAATGAGGAGTGACAGTTGTAAAGAATGAGAAAATGAGTTAATTCTAAGCAGGACTATAATAGGTTGAATGGTGTGTATGAATTATAGGAAACTGAACCAAGCTATAAAGAAATATCATTTTCCTTTGTCATACATTGACAAAATATAAAACAGATTATGAGGACAAAAGTACTACTATTTTTTGGATGGTTACTCGAGTTATAAACAGATCACCATTGATCCAAAAAACCAAGAAAATAACACTTTTACTTATCGTTATGGAATTTTTGCATTTCGAGGGATGTTATATGGGCTCCACAATGCCACAACAACTGAAAGTTGTATAATGACACTATTCTAAGATATGGTTGAAAAGATAGTTGAGGTATTTATGGATGACTTCACGGCTATGAGGGAATCATTCAAATCATGTCTGAATAATTGGGAAAGAGTTCTTAAGAGATGTGAAGAGACTAATCTTGTGTTGAATTAGGAAAAAAGCCATTTCATTGTAAGAGAAGAAATAGTCTTTGGTCAGAAGATTTCAAAGGAAGAGATTCAAGTGAATAAAGCAAAAATTGTAGTGAATGAAAAGCTAAATTATCCATAGAGTGTAAAAGATGTTCGATGTTTTCAAGGACATGCTGGTTTTCATGGTGGTTCATTATAGATTTCTTAAAATTTTATAAACCTCTTTGCTTGTTTCTAGAGCAAAATCGTGCTTTTAATTTCGATGAGCATTGTGTTACGACTTCTAATATTTTGAAGAGAGCTTTAATCTTAGCACCGATAATAGCTCTCCCCGATTGGAACAAACTATTTAAGTCAATGTGTGAAGCTAGTGTTTTTGTTGTGGGCACAGTTTTGGGTCAAAAAGAGGAGAAGGTGATTCATTATATTTACTATGATAGCAAAACGTTAAATGAAGCATAGAAGAATTATACCGCAACTGATAAAGAGATGTTAGTTGTTGTATTTGCACTTGATAAGCTTGGATCTTAATTGATAGGATCTAAAGTAATAGTTTATAGAGATCATGAAGATATCAAATATTTGATGAGAAAAGTAGATGTGAAACTTTGGTTGATAATGTGGGTTCTTTTGGATGAAAAGTTTAATTTGGAAATTTTGGATATAAATGGTAGTGAAAACTATGTATTGAAATTAGACATTCAAGAACATTTTCCTGATAAATAGTTGTTTGTAATTACGAGTGTTTAGCAATCTAACAGTCTGTGGTTTATTGATATTGCCAACAATCTAGCTAGTAATGTGATGCCTAAAGGATTAAGTAGCAACCAGAAGTAAAAAAAACTTGTAAAAGGTTAGAAGTTACTTTTAGGATGAGCCATATTTGTATAAGTAGTGTGCTGATTATGTGATTAGAAGATGTGTAATAAGGAAGAAGAGCAAGGAGATTCTTAAAGATGCCAGAACAACAACTCAAGTATTTCAATCTGGTTATTTTTGCCTACTATTTTAAAGATGCACACTATTTTGTCAAAACTTTGGACATATGCTCGTGCAAAGGTAATATAAGGGGAAAAGATGAAATGCCTTTGAAATATATTTTTGAAAGAGGATTGTTTGATGTGTGCGAAAGGTGTAAAATTTAGTGGATGTAGATTACGTTCTAAAATAGGTAGAAGCAATTTCTAGTCAAAACAATGATGCTAAAACAGTAATTAAAATTTTACATAAGCATATATTTACAAGATTTAGGACACCTAAAGTTGTCATTAGCGATGAAGGAACTCATTTTGTAAATAGAGCTTTAGTATCTATGCTTAAGAAATATAACATAACTCATAGAATTGCTACAACATATTACCCTTAGACAAATGGTCAAGCAAAAATATCCAATAGGGAAATAAAGGCAATCCTGGAAAAGGTGATTAATCAAAAAAGGAAATACAGATCTAGTAAGATAGATGATCCTTTGTTGGCATATAGAACTTCATCTAAAACACCCTTAGAAATGTCTCCTTATATTATAGTTTTTGGTAAAGCCTCCTAGTTACCCTTAGAGTAGAAATAAAAGGCATATTGGGATTTACAAGAATTAAATATGGATTATAAATTAATTAGGCAAACAAGAATGTCTTTATCTAAAACAACCTTAGGAATGTCTTTTAACAATTTAGAGAGTCAAGAATTTTCCCACCCTTGTATTATTAGAGGAAATGTCTTTATATAGTGTTACATCCTAACCCTAACGACTAAATAGGCCCAACGGGCCTAAGAAAAATAATAACATATAAACCTAGTCTTACTAACTTCAACACTCCCCCTAAGGCTGGATCAAATATGTCTGTGATGCCAAGCTTGTTATAGAGATAGCTTATCAGTGCTTCATTCAATGCTTTGGTGAGAAGGTCTCCTAACTGCTCTCCAATCTTCACATATCTCGTTGAGACCAAACCTTGTTGTATCTTTTTTCGAATAAAATGACAATCTATTTCAATATTCTTGGTTCTCTCATGAAATACTGGATTTTATGCGATATGTAAAGCCGCTTGATTATCACAGCACAACTTTGCAAAAAATCTAGACTTTACTCCAATTTCGTCTAGGAGTTGGATCATCCATACAATCTCTCACGTTGCTTGAGTTATGGCTCTATATTCAGAGTCAACACTAGACTGAGACACCACGTTCTACTCTTTAGTTTTCCACAACACAAGATTGCCTTCTACTAAGACACAATATCCCAAAGTGGACCTCTTATCTTCCTTAGACCCTGCCCAATCGACATATAAAAAACACTCGATATTCATATGTCCATGATTCTCATACAAAACTTCTTTACCTGGTGTAGATTTTAAATAACCAACAATTTGTTACACAACTGTCCAATGATCTACTGTAGGAGTTAACATAATCTGACTGACCACACTGACAGGATACGATAAATCTTGTCTTGTAACAGTTAAGTAGTTTAATTTTCCGATCACCCTTCTATACCGCTCAGGATCTTAAAATGCTTTTCCTTCCTTAACAAGTTGTAAATTAGGAACCATTGGCGTATTGTACGGTTTCACAACAACTAACTTTCTTGTTCTAGTCAACAAATCTAAAACATATTTAAGTGGAGACAAGAAAACTCATATATTATTCCTCATATCTTCAATACCTATGAAATATTAGAGAGTTCCAAGGTCCTTAGTACAAAACTGTCCGTGAAGAAACGATTTCAATGAGGCCACACCTAGAACATCATCCCCAATGATAACTATATCGTCAACATATACTACTAGCAAAAGAGTCCCATGTTGAGATCGTCTAAAAAATACCGAATTGTCAGACAAGCTTTTTCTCATCCCAAACTCACTTAATAGCTGACTAAACTTGCCAAACCACGCCTGATAATTCTGCTTCAAACCATAGAACAATTTTTGAAGCTTGCAAACTTTGCTATTCTCTCTTGAACGACAAACCCAGGTGGTTGCTCCATATAAACTTCCTCTTCAAGGTCACCATGGAGAAATGCATTATTGATATCCAGCTCATATAACGGCCAAGAATTTTAGGACGCCATTGAAATTAACAATCGAATAGACACCATCTTAGCAACTAGAGAAAAAGTATCACTATAATCAACACCATAAGTTTGGGCATAACCTTTAGCAATCAAGCGTTCTTTCAAATGTGCCACGGATCCATTTGTATTTACCTTGACAACAAAAATCCTCTTACATCCTATAGTTTGTTTGTGTACTTGGCGATCTACTAACTCCTAAGTGTCATTATCATCCAGTGCATTCACCTTCTCAACCATCGCCTGATGCCACCCAAAATCAGATAATACCTCACTTGTATTCTTAAGAACCACCTAGAATCGATAGACGAAAGAAAAGAATAACTCGGTGAGGAAAATTTATGGTAAGACACGAATGATGAAATAGGCTACGTACAAGTACTCTTACGTTTTCAAAGGGCAATAGGTAAGTCAAAACCATTACTTACTTGTAAATCATCAGACAAAGACATAGCTGGTGGAGGGCATGCTTATGTAAGTTGGCACACACGTTTGGAATAGAACTGCATAACAGAAGGACTAGAAGGAATGAATTCTGAAAGAGACATAATAGGACTTGATGGTGCCGAAACTACGTCATATAAAATTAAGTCAACCTGAGAATAAGAGTGAGACCGAGACGATGGGCTAAGCACTACATCCTCAAAAAATGTAACATCTGCCGAAATAAGATACTTTTTAGTAGTTGGACAATAACAACGATATCTCTTGAATTCGAGAATAGCCGATGAAGAAGCACTTTAAAGATTTTGGATCCAACTTAGTACGACTAGGACGAATATTCCGAACAAAACATGTGCACCCATTGATTTTAGGCACAACAGAAAACATTTCTCATGAGTAAACATGACTTTAAATGGAATGTCACCTTTAAAACACTATAAGGCAAGCGATTAATCAAGAAGCAAGCCATACTAACAACATTAACCCAAAAGTGCTTAAGGGCATTCACATGAAATTATAAGGCCCTTGGTGTCTCGAGAAGATGTATGTTTTTCCTCTTTGCTACCCGATTTAGAGATGAAGTATAAGGACACGAAGAATGATGAATCATACCATTATCTTGTAAATAGGAACCAAGAACAGTTGACAAATACTCCCCTCCATTATCGGTACATAGTATTTTGATAGAAACACTAAATTAAGTCGGAATTTCAGCATTAAAGGCACAAAAAATAGAAAATATTTCAGAGCGATTTTTCATTAAATAAATTCAAGTGAGATGAGAATAGTCGTCTACAAAAGTGAAAAATGATGAGAATAGTCGTCTACAAAAGTGAAAAAATATCTAAAACAAGTATTAGAAATAACAAAACTTGAACCACAAACATCTGTATGTACTAACTCAAATGGAGCATTAACTCACTTATTGACTCGAGGATTCGAACGAATACAATGAAACTTTGCAAATTGACAAGACTCACAATTTAAAACTAAAACTTTACTAAACACAGAATATAATTTCTTTAAAACAGACCACGGCGGATGTCCTAACTGACAATGAATCTCGAACAAGGACTTGGTACTTGAACATGCGACAACGTGTGCGAAAAGCTTATAAATAACATAGAGACCTTCAGAAACATGCCTTCTACCAATAACTTTCTTCATCAAACGATCTTGAAACAAACAATAGCTAGGAAAAAATAAAACAAAATAATCAAGGTCTCGAGAATTTTGAGTAACCATAATCAAGTTAAACGAAAAACTGGGTAAACATAAAACAGAGGATAAGGTAAGGGTAGGGGTAAGCGTAATTGGGCCAGTGCCCTGAATTTGAAACGAGGAACCATCAGCCAAAGTAACATCCGTAAACGATGCAATCAATAAAGGCGTTAAAAAAAACTCATATTACCTGTCATATGCGCAATAGCTCTAGAGTCTATAACCCATTTCGACGTTGGCGTAAGAAGACAGTGGTTATTACCTGACATGGCCAGGGTTGCAATAGGAGGATTCGCAAAGGATAACCGTGGTAAGTCATTTGGCACCCGAAGTTTAGCGAAATTGCCCATAGTATAAGTATTATCACTCGTCACAATGTGAGCTGTCAGAGACCGTTAATTCTAATATTGTAATTTTCGACAATCTTTCTCTTTATGTTCCGGCGTAATTCAACAAAGAAGAATGCTGCCAACTAACTTCTTAAGAACATAAAATTAAAATTTAAGACAACCATAGCCGAAACTAAAAAAACGACCTTACCACGTCGGAGAGAGAATAAGCGCAAACAAAATCCAGCCAACCTTGACCCAAGCCGTTGACCCATCAGCTCCCATGCTCCTTGGTGACTTTCAGCGACTTCCTTCTTCAAACGACGCGTTAAGGCGCGTCTCTTGTTGGTTGGCGGCGAAATTCTAACAAGTTGTAGATTGGCCTCCAAGATTTCCAGAACTAATGGCGGTGTCGGTTAACTCCAGCGACAGCGACGACGAATTTCGGCAACCGCAGATTCCGGTAATAGTGGCAACGGCAGCGATAACCCTAAATTTGACTTCTTCAAACCCTAAGCTTTGATACCACGTAAACAATTTTGATTTCCCATCCTTGTATTATTAAAGGCAATGCCTTTATATAGTGTTACATCCTAACCCTAATTTTGGAGTTGTGTCAGAGGTCAATAGCTCGAAATTATGCCTTAAAACACCTAATTTTTTAGTTGTGTCAGAGGTTTGGCTAAGAATTACAAAAAATGGAAGTGGTTGTTGGATTATGTGACACTCCACCTAAACTCACTCAAGAAATCTCCTTATTAGTCAACAAACTATAATCAAGTCAGTTAATTGTCAAGAGAGAGGCTATCATCAAGATCTGGGTCATTGCCAATGAGAATCTTGAGACTAGATTTTGGATTGGAAATAGCGAAGCCATCCCTCTATTGGTTAAGCTTATCTCTTATCCAGATCAAAATTTCCAAGAACACACTATAATTGCTCCATTAAACTTGTCTATTGACGAAGCTAATGAAATACTAATAGCAAAAGAAGGTGTCACTCCTGCTATCATAAAGATTATGCAGCATGGAACATAAGAGGTGTTGATACCGAAAAATGGTCAATGGATATTCATAGTAAATTTGTTTAGCTGAGGACGAAAAGGCCTGCAAAAAAGACAAAAAGAGGGCACACAGGTGTGGTGTGAACCACAGGACCTCTGATGCCTAAGTCGAAAACGAAATTAGGAAGAATAGTTAGAAATATTAGGAATAGCTTAAGAGTACTTAGCTTAGGATTCGATCGGGGATCCCCCGGAATGAAGATTGACATGACTCTTATAGCAGCCGGTCTCGTAACCGCTGCGGCTCACTTATGGCGATATAATGGCCGACCGTTAGAAACGTCCGTCATTAAGCTAGGTATAAATACCGACGTAACTCGTTACCGTTACCCTTCGGAGGTGTAACGGTCTTAACTCTTGAGTTACTTGGACTTGGTCAACCTTGGCAGGTCCTCACCTTCATGGCCGACCCCTTAGGGGTGCAGCCTTCTCGTTGTAGCACTAGGACGCCACTGGTGTGCAGCCTCTCTTATCGCTACTTTGGACTTGGTTGACTTATCCACAGGAAAGTCCTAACCTCCATGATCAACCCACCCGGGTTAGCCTACTCGACCGCCCCCTCATAGGTAAGCTTTGGACTCGGTCAACCCTTACTGGTCAACACCTCCACGACTAACCCACTCGGGTTGACCTACTTGTTGTAATCGTGGATGCCACGGTGTGCACCATACATCTGCGTTACTAGGACTCGGTCAACTCCTGGGGGAGAGTCCTGACCTCCACGACCAACCCAATCGGGTTGACCTACTCATTGTAACAGGGACGCCACAGGGTGCGATGCCTCTAAACGTTACTTGGAATCGGTCGACTCGTCCACCGGAGAGTCCTAACCTCCAAGGCCAACCCACTCGGGTTGGCCTACTTGTTGTAACCAGGAACGCTACACGGTGCAGCGCCTCCATATATTACTTGGGCTTTGTCTACTCTGGGGGGAGTTCTGACCTCCACCACCAATCCACTCAAATTGACCTACTCATTACCAGACCCGAGAAGGGTGAGGCTGCAAGGGCCGACCCTAGGGGATCCTTTTCTTTCTTGGCCGACCCCCGGAGGGTCGGTATGGACTTGGCCGACCCCCATGGAGTTATGGCCTCCATTTGGCCGACCCCTGGGGGGTCGGTAAAGGCGTTGGCCGACCTTTAGGGGGTCGACACAGGAGTTTACCAACCCCAGGGATTCGGCAATGGAGTTGGCTGACCCAGGAGGGGTCGGTGCTGGTGTGGGCGACCCTCGGGGGGTCGACAATGGACTTGGCCGACCCCTGGGGGTCGAGGATTCCATTTGGCCGACCCGAGGGGTCAACGTTGGCTTATTTGTCCTTCATGCCGCTCTGAATCTCTTCCGAGTCTTTCGGGATATTTTAGCCTACAACAAGAGGCTAAGGAGAATTATGCTACAACCCTATTTAGCTTGTCAATGTTAGAAGCGAAAAAAGTACTTATTGGATTTCTAATAGGAATCCCTCCACTAGTATCTCTTCTCCGAGACGATATAGATAGAGGAAAGAAGGATACTGCCACTACACTCTTCAACCTAACATCAAATCAATCTTACAATTCCTAAGTGATCAAAGTAAGTATCATAGCACCTCTTCTCTCCTTACTGGAGGATAAGAACATAGGAATAATTGAGGAAGATTTATCAATTTTGATAGTTTTTGACTCACATTTCGAGGGATGGGTCGAGATCAATAATAACTCCTTTATCAAAATTTTAGTCAACATCATAAAAGATGGTACTGGGAAAAATAAGGAATGTGCAATGGTATTACATCTCGAGATGGAACTAAGCAATTCAGCTTCCATTTTTGTTGCTTTGCAGTTTGGTGTGCATTAACATTTGGTAGAGGTTACAAGATGTGGGTCAAGAAAAACCTAGAGAAAAGAAAACTCACTTTGATGTGTTATATAGTTAGTTGATGAGGTCGTCGATCACTGCCGCCAGATTTTCGCCCAAGGTCATTGTTTCTTTGTTGCTTTTGGTATTGTGGTTTTAGCCTCTTTCATTTTGTGGAACTATGAGGTTCATGTCCTTGATGAGTATTGTATTATGTAGGAAAACCATATTGTGAAATCAATGCTGAAACCCAACTTTTATAAGTGATTGATGATAAACCTTGAGTATTGTTGGATCAGTTTGTTTTGAAATCTCATTAAATGTTATGGAAGCTTTTGTGATTTCTTTTGAAAAGGAGAAAAACTATTTGAAAGTAGTGACATGTGGGACCTATGTGACTATTTGACCCTAATAATAAATATTTAATTAAATGAGACATTAGAACAAATGATCATATTTTAAAGTGAAGGGACCTTTTGGTTATTATGATTTTACTGAAATTGATTAATATAAAACCCATCGGAATTGTTAGGGAAAGGTATAAAATCAAATTTGATTAATTGATGGCGAATTCGAGTAGCATTGGTTGGTCAAAATTGTGAATTGATATTCATGTGGCAAGATGATTACTCCAAGATAGTTAAAAACTTATCTTTACTATGTTTGGTAAAGTTTGAACAAAGCTTGTATCATGATTAAGTTGGCCTTAATTCATATAGGAATAGCGAACGTTAATCATCCTTGACCACCTCAGACCTTTGTGGATTGAGTTGACCAAGAACATGACCCAAAAATTCGTGTTTCGATGTATGGTCTCTTTTAATAATTTTGACTTCCAGAGTTCCTTTCTAATAGCCTTTTGTGCTAGTTCTAACTCATTTGTTCGTTAGGTCCTATTCGAGTATCGATGTTCGCCAAATTATTGGATTTAAAGCTAAGAAGCTTAAGTGAGAACTCGACCAGGTAAGGAACCCTTACCTGTTCTCGTGGTCAGTTGTGTAATAACATGAATGCACATTTATTCGGCTTGTTTGATGTGTTGTTGACTGGTGTGTTTCTTTGCTATCTGATATGTGATCATTTTTTAAGTGTACTTGTGTGTACCATTATTTTAAAACATTGTTTATATATGCTGGGTCGAGATGTTCCACAAGGAACTAGCCATCTTGAGTTCTTATATATATTGAATCGAGATGTTCCATAGGGAACCAACCATCTTGAATTGTTATATATGTAAGGCAGGGATGTTCCATTGGAAACTAGCAAAATGAATTGTTAACTTACTATTGTCTCAAAGTGCCCTTGTTTTACAGTGTTTCATAGGGAACCAAGGTTTTTAACTGTCTGAAAGTGGAACATTTATTTAGTACACTTGTCAGTGTTCAAAGCAGACGTGGCCTAGACATAGGTAGTGAATAGAGGGTCCAATCACGTGCCAGAAGAGGGGACGATATTCTCACTCGTCGAGGACTTCGAGGCCACCTGATTAGCAATACCTACCAGCGTCATCCACCAGACTTTCATTAAGTGCCATGTTTAAGAGTGAGGGTCTAGGTGATATCCCACCGCTTGGGGTGCTTGTACTATCAACACGCAGCGTGTGTTCGAGGCCTAAGGGCCACCAGGTTAGCTTAACTTGCCAAGAATCTCTCACACTAGCATTAATTACCAAGATTGCCCAGAGTCAAAGCAGTTCGTGAATGACATTTTTTATCTATAGATTTGATTGTTAGATTTTTTTTTTGTCTTTGATATAGGTCATTGATCTTTCTACGAGGTGCTGGCACATGACTTGGCACACTTGAAGATTTGAATAAGTGTACCCTTGATGATGTTAATTATTGATTTCTGGCCTTTATTATAATATGTGATATGCTCATTTAACTATATACATGTTGTACCCAGAATTGGGGCACCTTATGAAGATTGTTGCACTAAAGTCTAGGGATTAACCTAGCATGACTAGATTCTGCTAGTTTTAATTTTTATGACTTTATGAGTATATTCAATGTTTTCAGGATCCTACATAGAGTAACCGTTTTCAATAAATGCATTGATTTATCCATTAAAGTTTGTTTAATAACTGATTTTCATGCATTGAAGTTATGTAAGGTCTTTGGCTTAATTCTTTGAAAACTCGAGTCCTTACACAGAGCGGCAATGATGAGGAATCAATCAACGACAATCATTGAATAGTATTATTTCAGCATATAATTACCTGAGTATTTATATGTCTAATTTTAAGACTATGATAATTTATGTTGCGTTTGATAACTATTTATTTTTTCATTTTTTATTTTTAAATTCAAGTTCGTATTTATTCAAATTCTCTATATATATTTCATCTCTTCATAAATAAATATGTGAGTTTTAATCAAATTTAATAATTCAAAACAAGTATTTAGAACCTTTTTTGATTTTAACTTCTTAATTTTGATTTTTTTTTTTACAAAACACAAGTCAATGTAAGTATAAAAAAAGAATGAAAATTATGTGTGTGAGTAATATTATAAACATAAATTTTGACGGAACAACAATTGTTAATTTTCTAAGTTTTCACTACTTCTATTTAACAATTTTATTTCCAAAAACATTTCAGTCAGTCAACCATTTCAAAAAGAAAAATGTAAAACCATTTTACTAACATATTTAGATTATTTACCCTTATCTCAGGATCATATAAATATGAGATTTTGTAAGTGATCACTCTTTTCACTATCTGAAAACATTAAACAAAGTCACCTCATCTTATTCAAGCATTGGATATTGCACAACTTCCAAATGTTGAAAAAGATGAGCATTATAACATTTGGAATACATGACTATCAAAAGAGTTTCTAACAAACAAATTATTCTCCAAGCCTCTAAATTAAAAACGACCATTCTCTCAAATTGGTGCAAAATTTAAGAACAAGTGATTACTCGAGTTATCACTATTTATAACTCGGGTAACCATTCCCAATAAATAAAAATAAAAATAAAAAGTTAGGTACTTATTAATATCAATTATGAAATATTTAATCAGCCAATAAGAATTTAAAAGTTGAAAAATAAAGAACAATAGAGACGTCCACCGGCTGGGGCGTGGATGAGAATGGCTTTACGGTCCTCATCTCCTCTATCCATCTTAATCCCCATCCCTACAAAATTTTAGGGAAAATTTTGTAGGGATCAAGAAGGGGTTATCCACCAGGAACACACAGAGATGGAGAATTATTCACCATTTGATTCTTTTCTTTTCTTTTTCTTATTCCCATTTTTTTTATAAACTATCTCAATATTTATTCAATTCACTAAATTTTAGATATTTTTTCAATAGTTAGTTGCAATTAAATAGTTAGTTTTGTAAGGACAATATCCATCAAAATAAAAATTTATAGAAGTTTATGTGTATAAATGCATTAGATAAAACAAATATAATATAATAATGTAGGTAAACGAGGCGGATTATGATGAATACATGCTCCATTTTCACATGTTAAGCTTGCGGGGAATTTTTCATCACCGCTCACTCCTCATTAAACGCCTAATTAGGATCAATCGTTTTATTAGGAGAAGGTCCCGATCTAGTGAAAAAAATAAACATCTCTAGATATAGCTAATACAACATTAACCATTTAAGAGTACATCTACTTGCCGAAATGAAAAAAATTATTTCATTTAGGAAATAAAATATTAAAAATTTGACAACCAAGGCTAGAGTTTACTATAGTGCACTTGATACGAATCGTATTCTCATGAACAAGCAAGTACAAGAAGCAAAAAAAGAAGATTCTAGAGATTTTTAATTACATTGCAGAATTTTA
>JBBMEG010038206.1:7455-20068 GCA_037832605.1 Cyclanthera cordifolia | reverse complement strand
TAACTTGAACGAGAGCTATTTCTCTTGTTTATTTTCAATCAGTTAAACTAATTACTTTTTACTAATTAAACTAATTATAACTAATTGCTTTCTATTCGTTGAATTAGACAAAAACAATCAATTTTTGAAATTTCACACGAGCTCGTCTCTTTTTTTAATTAATTAATTAATTATTATTATTATTTTGCTATGATCAATTTTATTAAAAAATCATGTAATTTCTTTGGATTTATTGTTCTAAATGAAAATTTTTGCAATAAATAATAAAATTTGATGTCAATTCTAAATCACAACATTCATTCTAAATATATATGATTGGTGGAAGTTTTAATAAGTAGAATTTAATTTTAATAATCAAATAATTAGGTAGTTTTATATATTCACATGCCTTTGGAAGTTGGTTAGTTGGTGGTTGATTTTTTAGAGGAAAAATTTGTATAAAAATATCATTTTCAGTTTGGTCCTTTTTTTGGTTAATCCAACCAATTTTCCCACCAAATAATAGTCAGGGTCAACCAACACAATTGATTACTTACCAAAGTTTAGCAACATTTTATTATTATTATTATTATTATTATTATTTTATAGAAAATATTTTATTTCTCCAATTCTTAGAGCTAAAAAAAATAATTATCAAGTAACTTTTAGTTTTTTTTTTCCACCAATAAATGACTCTACTGATTTAGAAGATTGTGAATTTAATTATTACCGAACAATAAAATGACTGTGCCACCAATCCTTTCGGTACTTATTTTTCATCCTTGTTTCTAAACAAACACTTCATTGTCGAGAAATATTTCAATAATATTAAGATATGTTTGGCCTATCAAGAAAAAAAAAGAAAATAAGAATAATAATGATTTTTGATTTTTGCGCGATCAAAAATTATTTCTCTCGTAATAATTGTTTCTTCAAAATTACCTTTCTAGTTTCATTATAACTATTGTTTATTTTTTCCATAACAACTTTTTATTCTTAGCGTAATTATTTTTCATTCTCATTATTTTATTTTCCTAGAAATCATTCTCCATGAGAGGTTATTTGAGTGATTTTGAAAGATAAATTATAGTGATAGCTCGTTTGTATGAGATTATTTGATGAGTGATTATAAAATTTCATTTGTAATAACTTCATAAAATTTTGAAACAAAACACCGAGTAACTCTTGGACATTTTATTTTAATTATAACACCTTTTTCTAAAATATCACATGTATGACAATTTTTGGCGATTATTTAAAATTTTTAATTTTGCCACTAATTGAATCTATAGGTTGAACTTCTTAAAATTTACTAGATGGATTATTTGAACTCATTGAAGCATATCAGTAGATAACTGATTGAATAGTGAACATTTTGATCATTTTACGAGAACCTCCAATCTTTCTACTCCAAACATAATTATTTTAAAAAAATTGTTATTCATGTTTTTTTTTTTTGAGTTATTATTATTATTATTATTATTTTGCTATAAATGTAAATTCTTATATATATACCAAAATATTAAAGGTTAAAATATGATTTTGATACATAGAATTTGAGTTTTGTTTCATTTTGGACCATAAAGTTTTAGAAGTCCAATTTTCATTCTTTCAATTTGCAATTTGTTTCATTTTTTTTCTTAAATTTTCAAGTTTGTTCTATTTTGTTCATAAAATTTTCAAATGTTATATTTTATTTCCAATACTTTTAGAATAAAATAAATCCGATCATTTTAAAAAAAATGTGTTATTTTTTCTCTAAAAAGTTATCATCCTTTTCAATAAAATTTATGATTATGTTCACCTACTATCTTTACTTATATTAACAATATTAATATTGTTGAACCAATTTAATAAATATTAACCTCAACTTTGTTATAAACACTAATTAAAAAAAATTATATGAATTAAAAAGAAACAAATTTGAAAGTTTTAAATTATTGAACTTAACAAATTTAAGAATGGAAATAGAATAAATTTAAAAATTTAATTACAAGATTAAAATTTTGAAAGTAGACACCTCTCGGTTCTTCATTCGTTTGATGTCTCTTGGTCTAGTCTAAAAATGTGATTACCTCCATTGAAATCCGGTTGCAATTAAAAAATTAATTTTGAAAATATGAAATGAAAAATGAAACAAAGTGAAAGTTCATGATATTTTAATCAATTTTTTTTTTTTTTTTCAAAGCATATTTTAATAAAAAAAAAAGAAATTTTGAAGAGACTTTTTTAATCAGATATTAAACCATGTAATAAATAAACAACGAGCTCTCGGGAATATTCATTTTGAAAATTACCTCACTTCGCTCTCCACTCACGCGCCTTTTCCACGCGCCACAAATCACGCGCTCCCCTATCCCATTCAGACCAGCGTACAACCGACTTCCCTGTTCCTCTCTCTCATTTCTCTCTCTCTCTCTCAATAACACACAAACAAAACTCTTTCAATTTCACCGGTTCGCCGGCATATCGCCCTAAACCCGCCGCCGGCGAGTCTCAAGCTCTAAATCGTGTGAAATTCCTCGGCGAGTGGCGGGCGTAGGCGCAGACATGTACAGGGACGTTTCGAGCTGCAACACCTACGACTATGGCGATGCTGTGTACTGGGACGCTCGTTATCTGCAAGAGGCTGGTTCTTTCGATTGGTATCAGCGTTATGTTGCTCTTCGCCCCTTTGTTCGTAAGTTCATCGCCACTTCCGCCTCTGTCCTTATGGTCGGCTGTGGTAATGCTGGTAATTTCCGCCCCCTATATTTGTTATTTCCGCTTTTTTTTTTCTTTTTTTTTTTTTTAATTTACTTCTGTACCGTTTTCTTTTGAGATTGGATTAGTTCTCTAGGAGGCGTTTCGATGGTGGAATTGATTTGGTTTTTCTTTGACTTTGATTTATATTTGGTGGATTTTGAGGTTTGATTGGATTTAGAGATTTAGGGGTTTACTTTGTGAGGTAACTGAGTTCCTGAGCGGTGATGCAGTTGGTCGAGGGCCCGGACTTCAAGAGTGTGGGCTCCAGTGACATTCATTTGTAGATACCTTGTCTGTCTACATTCCTTCTATCTAGGTGTTACTGTCTAGAAACAGGTCGGTGGCTTCCCGATTATTGAGAAGCAAAGGCTCGACTACCAGTCATCAAAAAGTAAAGTTTATGGGGGTAATTGAATCTAGAAGCTAACTTTGAAATTTTTTTAAAGAGAATTTGTAGTCAACTATTTTGACTATATTGAGCGAACGACATCTTTGAGGGAATGAACATGAACGTGAATCTTGGTTTTAGTATTCAAATGTTTGGTTTTAGTCCGGTGAATTTTCAGGTAAGCTTATATAATCAGTCTTTTACTAAACATCTTAGCCCTTTTGAAAATTAGGGTTGCTTTTAACATTCAAATTCTTAACAAAATTGTGAAAACAAATTTTTGGAAATTGATTTTGTAGGCTCCATTGGATAACCATTGGTTTTTTGTTTTTGGTTTTTGAAAGTTAATATTATTTTCACTGAACTACTCTATAAGGTTTCATCTTTCTTTAAAAATGGATGTAAATCTTAACCAAAATTCAAATATCAAAACAAGTTTTTGGACAATATTTTTTTAGTTTTCAAAACTTCACTTTTTTTCTTTTTTTTTTTCTTTTTTTTTTTAACATAGGTAAAAAGCAGATAACAAAAAAAAAGTATCTACAAACTTAATTCAGAACAAAAAACAAAAAACCAATGGTTCAAATGGAGCCTTGAAATCATGAGCAGAATGGGAAGGCCAGCCAGGAAGTTAAAGCAGAGAAAGGGTTTTAGTTCCTGGTTATCAAGTTTTAAGATATATTTGGAATTTCTGAGTTTCATTCTTTCGTAAAAAGTGTAAAAATTGAGCGAAAAGTTTCACAATGACACGTGTTTAGATGTAAATATCGGTAAATAATTTCGAAGGGATAAACAGTATGTTGTTGTTTAATGATTGTTCTACATGATGGATAAGAAACCGGGAGAAAATAGACGACACAATGCATGCATTGTAATTAGGAGCTTTGGCACATTAGTATTGCCTACTCTACTTGTTTTCTACTACTTTACCTAATAGAACATTGGGTTATAACCATGACATCTTTTGTACTTGTAGTTATGTCAGAGGATATGGTCAAGGATGGATATGAGGACATAATGAATGTTGACATTTCTTCAGTGGCAATTGATATCATGAAAATAAAGCATCAGTTCATCCCCCAGTTGAAATGTATCCTCTGAAACTTGCATCTTTGTTAAGTTACAATGTATGGTTTGTTTTGTTTAAAAATTAGCACTCACGATTTTTGCGCTTGCTGAATTTTTAGTATTATAACATACATAGAGAGAAGATCTTAGTCATAGTTGTTGTCCTTATGTTCCCTTTTAACTAAAATACTATCGATTCTTGGTTTTTCACTTCAATTTATGGTTCCTATATGTTTCCTTTACAAATCTGTGTAGATATACAAATGGATGTCAGGGACATGAGCTTTTTCCCGGACAAGAAATTTGGAGCTGTCATTGATAAAGGTGTGGCTCCCTGTCTCCTATTTTACACACCCTCTAAGTTTCAAGTCTCTAGTACTGACGTTTGTTCTGTGTTATTTTTCAATGTTGACGCCACTTTGTTTTACTTGGCCTCTTGGTTTTTGATATAGGGACACTGGATTCATTGATGGTATGTGCGCTATCCCTATTTTTCATGCGTGTTATTCACTATTTACTTGTTCTAATTCTCCAATTTCGTGTTATAGTGTGGCACTGATGCTCCTATTAGTGCTGCTCAAATGCTGGGAGAAGTGAGTAGGTTGTGAACTTTATGAACTTCATAAGATTGAATGACTCATGTAGATTTTATGCTTTCTGTTTTACATTGCTCCACTAATTTTTTGCTCTTACATGTATAGGCTTCTTAAACCTGGAGGAGTGTATTTATTGGTAACCATTGTTTATCTCTTGTTGGGGCCTTACATTTTAATGTTTTGTTTGAATTATAATAAAGTATATTTGGTCGTTTGTAGATAACGTATGGTGACCCCAAAGTAAGGATGCCTCATTTGATGCGACCTTCATACAATTGGAAGATAGCATTGTTTATAATCCGTGAGTTCGTTATCATCCTCTCACTAAACTTTTCCGTCTTGTTTTCGAAGTCTCTAGTTGATACAAGCCTTCTATCGGTGTTTCTTTCGCTTTCTCCTCTTGTTGTTTCAACCTACATTCTTCTACTTCTTTTTTTTTTAATATTTGTGTGTGTCTAGGCGAGTTTACGCGCATTCTGACTATTCTCACGAGACATACCGTCTAACCCGACAACTTTAGGATGTCAAGAAACTCCGTAGGAAATTAATTTCTAGATATAGATGACCATAATGGATTAAATTTTTAACCTACATGGAGTGACCTAATTGTCAAGAGGACCTTGGGTGTTTAAGTGGTGATGGGTTCAATCCATGGTGACCATCTACTTCCTATGGGTCCTTGTCATCCAAATGTTGTAGGGTCAACGGTATGTCCTATCGATATACTTGACCTGATTCACTTCTCCCCCATAAATGAACACTGATGGAAGAGTGTGACATTAGTTGAGGTGCATGCAAGCTGACCCGAGCAGTCACGGATATCAAAAAAGAAAAAAAATTACAAGACCCTACTCCATGTGTGTTACCCCTTTTAAAAGCTGTGAACGTGAAGTATGAATGCAATTACGCAAAACAAAGCTCTTTTTTGAAGTAGGAGACTATTGATTGCTGTAATTGTTGTTTCCCTTTTAATCTCTGGTACGGCTGCCAATCACTATGCCCCCCTGGCTTCCAAAGGGAGAAAAAAAAATGAAAGAGAATTCTAAATGTAGGTTCCAGCCATATTGCTATGATGTGTAACCGGGTCAGCCGTTGACAATGCTTTCTCTAGATGTGTTTTCAGAGCAAAGATAATTAGTTGATTTTGTAGAGCTAACTTCATCTGAGTTGGTATTTGTTGTTAGAAATGCTACTACTCTGCCCAGGTTAGCTCGAATCCCTTCCTATGCGTTTCGGGCTCTTGGTTGCGATGTTTTTTATGGACGTGGTCATTCGACTCATTCCATCCAATCTATACACAACCACATTGCGACACCCCTTGTTAAATATAGAAACAAGTTTATTCATAATAATGTCGTATATGTTAACATCAGATTAGCAAAGCAGTTGCGACGCCCATTTTTCTATAACAATCACGTTGAATCGTTCGTCAACTGAGCATTGTTCTGTTGGACTATTCCAAAATAGGTCAAAAGGGACACGTCACATTTGTTCTTGCATAACTTTTATTTCTATTGAAAATCATATGTTACAAGATAGTTTATCTTATTCTTGTTGTTAATGAGCTTAAGAAATACATTTTTGTCATTCTTATCATTTTCCTATTTCCAAGTTCTCATTCTTTACTTTCTACAGCAAGGCCAGGATTCCAAAGGCCAGAAGGGTGTAGCACATCCGAGAAATCGTATCTCGAACCAGTGCCTCTTACCGACAAGGGCCTACTCTCGCCGAATTTTGTTATGGAAGACCCGGATTCTCACTTCATATACGTGTGTCAAAAGATGGATGACTCGGATCTTGACGACGTAGCTCCATACCCGTTGAGCGTTGACGTGTTATAGGAATAAAAAAAAGGTACCTTACATACCTTGTATCATTTACATTACATAAAATCTTATTTACTAGTTTGAATGTGCATTATTGTTGTAAAATATTGTTGCTTAGAAATAAGAAGAATTAATATACATATAAATATATGTGGAAATTAACACACAATTGAATTGAGGGGAGAAGGAGAAGGCTTCTTTGATACAATTGTAGCAGAACTGAGAACTGATGAGATCACTTTGGTGGTCATGATTTTATCACAATGCATTCAGTTTTTTTTTTGTTTTTGCGCTAAAAGTTTGAGCTTGACATACACGTAGACTTGAGCCACACGTTCATGATTTGAGCTGTTTGGATGGAATGTTGAGGCTATTCAATCTCACGTTGTTTTGAAATATTCGTCATTTCTGGGAAATTGTATGCAATAGACATAATTACACATCTAGGTAAAATTCTTAAATATTTGCATTTATAATTATTAATTCGTTTTAATACTTAATTGTCACAATGATTATATATATATATATATTTATTTATTTATTTAAATGATCATACTGGTAATTATTTTATATATTTAATTATTTTTTTAAGTTTTTTGTTTAAGGTAAGTATTTGATTATTTGAACGTGGGTTAATGGTTAAGTAAATAAAGAACTCCGATGTTACAGATTTCATTGGTTAAACTAATTATTATTACTGTGAAGGTGAGTGGTGCGTTGATTTTATTGTTTGGAAGAAATCAAGTTCAACACGATCAAGGGTTTGTCTACAAACGAGTTATTACTGAAATTTAAAATTTTAATCACTCAAAATAACATTTTCTTTTATTTCTATATGATCGGAGGGTGCAAAAAAAAAAAGTTAGTAATTACTTATATGTTATCCATAATTCTCATTTGATAACAAATCATTAAAAAAAAAAATTAAAATCATTGAAATATTTGAAGAACTCGATAGATTATCTTCCATTTCAAATTGTTTGGTGTACAAGTAATTCTTAGGAAACTTGTGGGATTTGTTAGCATTATATATTCACATGATAGTTTTTTCTTTTTGATTTTATAATTTCCTAATACAAAGATTGAAATGTGGTGGTTCACATTTAATATAACTACGAAGTATGTGATTCGAATTTTCAACTCTTAACGGGTTACCATATAACCGATTAACATATGGTGGTAGAAAGTGAAAGTATAACCAAGTGAGAGTAAAATCTAGTGGTAATAAATATGTGCTTCCAAAATTTAAGATTTAAATTCACATACCTTATCATTTGTTTTTAAATTTAATAATACTTAAAAGAGTAAAATTTTGAATTTATATTTCAAATCTCAATTTAAGTTGAGTTATGCTATGTGGATGCTTTCAAAAAAAAAAAAGTTGATTTAATAGTTAAGAGACATTAAAAATTAAGGGATTTTAAATTTAATTTAATATAAAACACATAATTAATCATGTATGCCTATGTTTTCTTTTTTTTATGAAAACTAGTGGCAAAATCACTATTTCTCAAAAGTCATTATATTTGATAGTAAATAATTATTTTAAACTATTAATTAAACTTTTTACCAAACTAATTCTCACCCAAATAAAGTTATTTCAACTATCATTAACTTCTCTGTTTCTCTTAGCTCCCGTCTTTTTTTTACTAAAAACAAACACAGCCTATGAATTTTCTTGTTATTAGTTTTCTAACTATTTTATTTTTCTTGTCTAATTTTGTTTAATTTATCCAATTTTAAACTAAACACATAAATTTAGACAAATTTATATTGAATGTTATGAAGAGTGATTGACAGTTAGGATCCTTAATCTATCTTTACGTGGGCTTCCATGGCAATTTTGCACAAAGCAAAAAACAAAATTATGTTTATATTGTCTTCATATAACAAATAGTTGAGCCAAGACATTGAGTTCATGCAAAGTTTAGAGAATTAATTTTACATTGAAAAAAACCACTATAACTATTTGGAGAGAAAAAAAAATCGAATTCATAAACTTTTAATCGTACAATAATTACGAAATTAGAAATACTAATTAAAATCGAATGTATCATATTAAATAAACCACTTTTAGTACACTGATTGAAAAGAAAAAGAGATGTTCAAGCTCACTCGAACTTGTCATTCTAATTTCGATCTTGAAATATTTGAAGGGTATCCAATCCCGCCGCTGTTCCGTTTCGTCGAGCCCCAAGCTTGTGCGTACGTAGCAGCAAGGATGATCCATTGTCTATTTTCTTGTTTAAATGGATTTCTTGAAAATGATGAAAAGAATTATGTATATATACATATATATATATATATATATTTTTTTTTTTTTTTATTATTATTTTTTTTTTTTTTTTAGCAAACTATTTAGTTTTTATGATACAAACATCTTTGATCTCTCTTGCTAACCCCAAAAAAAAAAAAAAAAAAAAAATCACATTATACTTTGATTATACTTGAAAAAAAAAAAGCTAACCCTTCAAATCAATGTTTGTGCTGTCTAAACACATCAAGCAAACGGCTTCTTCCGTCGAGAACCTCCGAGAACATTCCATCCACTTCCTTCCCCAATTTCTCCACCGCCTTCTCCAATCTCTCTAATCTCCTCCTCATCTCCGCCGCCGCCTCCTCTCCGCCGCCTTCAACGACCTCCGTCGCCGCAACGTTCACCTCCGCCACCTCCGCCACCTCCGCCGGCACACTTCCCTTCCCGGAAACCAACTCAAATATCATCGCATCCAACGCCGTGAACTCCGGAACCGCCACACCGGCGGCCAATTTCCTCATCGCAAAATACGCCGCCGAATCACCCTCGCAACCGGAAATCAACGTCCCACAAACCCTATAACAAATCTCCTCCATTATCGCCAAAGCTTCACCAATCGCCCTCTCCTCGCCGGAGCGACCCTTTGTCCGATCACCCACAATTCCCCTGTTTTCAAATCCTCTGTAATTTCTCGCTAAACCAATCGGTTTCAAACGGGAAACCGCCAATGAATTTAAAGCGCAAGCAAGAGAAAGCCGCGATTGTGCTAATTGGGTAAGAGAAAAACTGATGGAATTGAGCATTTCAAGCAAATTCAGGCTGTAATTCAAATACCCATCAACCAAATCGCCGCCCCACTTTCCGACGGGATGCTCCAAATCGACGACCAACTTCGCGAAACTCTGATGGAGGATTGGCAGAGCTTGAAGAAGCTGGAGAAGCCATTGAAACGACAGCGTTTTGGAATGGGAAACCGAGAGAAGGAGGTGATTTAGAGAAGAGGAGAGTTTTGAGTTGAAAGCTTGAAGATGAGAAACAGAGGATGAAGGTTTGCATCCATGGCGGTTGTTGGAACAGAGCTTGTGAAAGGATTGAAGTAAAAGAACCATTGTTGTAAGAAGAATTGAATCTTTTTTTTGAAGAATTGAAATTGGGTTTGAGAATTTATATAAGGTCGGCTGAAGGAACGAGTTTCAAAAGAGGAAATCCGCGTAAGTTTTGACTGGTTTTGTGTTGTTTAATTGAATAGCTTTATTTGAAATTTCATGATGAACTAATTTCTTACGAACTTAGCTTTAGGGTTACGATTTCTGGTTTTAAATTTATTATTATTATTATTATTATTTTAATGAGAGCCTTTCCTATGATACTTCATTGTTCCTTTTTTTAGGAAATGTTTAAAATTATTTTGGTATTATTATTGTTATTTATTATTATTATTACTCAATCACATTTAACATTGTATGATTTGAAATAGCCTCATTATTATTGTTATGAAAAAAAAAAACAATAATTAAGAAAACAAGACATAGGTCAAAGCAAGCATAGTGTCATGATCTTGCTTGTCTAGTGCGTGTTGTACATGACTATGAATCTTTACACCATTTTCATCATGCTCTTATGTTATTTTATTATTATTGCATGTTAGGATAATTTCCTTCATTTTGTTTAGCTGTTGACTCCTCTCCATTTTCATATACAAGCGTGTCATATTAGTTATGATCCACAATGTACTATAGGAGTACTGACTTTTGAAGCTTCCCTTCTACCAAGCTATTATATGATGAATGCAAATCAGTTGTTGTGTTCCTTATTGCATCTTGTCATATACCTTTCAAAGACAGAACGTATTTCAAAATGTTCTTTCTCTCTCTTTCGAAAACCTTTTCTCGAGACCCGTGGGAGAGGTTGGCCCTATCGTGCCACCCGCTCTGCAATTTTCGTTTGGCTGACTTGCTCGTCGGGTTAGAACAGGTGTCTCACGATCGCTTTGCAACGAATACGAAGTTGGATCGTGACACATAGCTCTCAACTGTCACTACTGATGCATTAACATCAATTCGATCATTAATTCGAGTCCTTCTATGTAAGGTTTGTTATTCCCTCTCCAACCTGTACTAAAAAAATATATTATGTTGATAAAAAATTAATTTATTAAAAGCCTTTAGATGAAACTCCGATTCTATAAAAAAAATGGATATCTCTAATTATAATTAATAAATCAACAAATTTTTTGTAACATATTTAACTTATCAAAGGTAAAAACGAGAGCTAAGAAGTATGAGGATATAACTACGTCATAGAGTCGAGTAATGATTAATAAAAGATCTTTAACGATGATAAGTTTAATCTATAATGTCGCTCAAAATTCAATTTTTATTAATTAATCGACCACTAAATATTATAATGTTCATCTTTTAGATTTTAAAAGTTATAATACTTTATTAAAAATAAATAATAAAAATTAACCTCCATTATTATAAGATTAGATGGTAAAATAAGTCGGACAAAAAAAACCTTCGAAGTGGTTATCTTATAACCCACAGATTAAATGAATAAAAACTGAGGGTTGCTGATTATTTATTTTATTTTAAAAACCGTGTGCTGTTTTAATTAATTAATTAATTTATTTATTAAACTGTGAGCCGTTGATTACACGTAGGATAGGACAGCGCAGCTTTTCCTCTGTATTATCCACTTCGAACTTTAGTTATTTTGGTTAAATTATTTAGTCAAAATTGACTTTTTAATTATTCTTCAATCACGGAATAAGAACAACGTGACAATTAGTTGTCGAGATATTTATTTATTTATTATTATTATTTTAATTTTAAAACAGTCGTCGAGATATTTGTTACTGCCTGTAAGTTGGGATATAAATAGTTAGAAAAAAAAAACTGTTTTTCTTTAATATAAAATAAATAAATAAATAAATATATATATATATTTGTTTCATGTTATTATCGAGCTTTTGCTAATCATTGTTTTAATAAATGCATTAAATCTATATATAATAATTTAAAATAGTTATTTATTTTTAACAATTTATTTCTAATTTCAAACTAATCAATTAATTATTAATTTCATTCAAATAAGTTAATATTCTCAACCATGGTACAAAATCTATCTACCAATCGAGTTACTAATAGCAACATGTCTATAAAAACTATCAATCAAATAAGTTATTACTATAACTAAAATTTCTAATCACTCAAAATAATCTCTATCCCACAAAAAGAGAATGGCCTAAGAAGTCGTGATCAAGGTAGAGCTTAGCAAGAGAATTAGTAGCACAATTGTTAGCTATCCCACAAAAAAAAGAAAAGGAAATATCCTTAAACATAGGAATTTTATTTAAAATGTCAGCTACAATAACATTTAGTTCTGAAAAATCTTGGGAAATACTGTTGATAACATTAATTATATATATGAAGAATCTGATTCCACCAAGATGTAGGGGTGTTTTCATCATAACTTGTAAAAGTGTTCTTGAGACCCTCCCTGATAGCTAAACATTCCATTATATTTGTTAACGAAGCTTTCATCCTCCATTTTAAGCCCCAAAGCTTTGGGGTGCCTGTATGATCTCTATCAATCCACCCACTCCTCCATTTGCCATGTCTGCTTTGAAAGACCCGTTAACGTTGAGTTTCCAAGTCCCTTCAGGAGGCCGTCTCCATCTGATCCTGGATAAGTCTTATGAGGATGGGAATATGCCATTAGAACCTGAAACCACAAGACATCTATATAAGTT